>VWYK01053690.1:293-11228 GCA_013399775.1 Semnornis frantzii
TGGGCCCCTGCATCTCCTTTGCTCCTTTCTCCCTCCCCCAAGAAAAAAACCCTCTGAACAGAAGACAAATTATTTCTCTGCCTACACTTGTATCTTAGTAGTCTCATTTTAGCACCATGTCATCATGCTGCAAGATTAATTGGCATATGCTGATTTTTGTTTTTAACCTTCTCCCATTTTATACAGTAGCTAATGCTTCCTCCAAAAATCTTAGACTGAACTATGAAAACTTAACCTATTATCCACAACAATTTCTTTCCTGGAAATGAAGCAACATTAGAAACTGCTCTTTATTGTGTGCAGTGTATACTTTGTGTATTTGATCCTAAGACTACTGGATTTAAAAAAAAAAAAAATGCTGGATGGCTTAGTATTTATCTGCTAGCACTTCCATGAGTATACTGAGCTGCAAATACAGTTTATAGAAACACAGCATCTCGCTGGCCTCTTCAGTTGTTATTTTAAAAAATTACTCCTCTTCCTCCCTGTGATTATCAGGGAAGTTGAACACTAAGATAGGATGTATGATGAACCTTGCTTTGATTCAGTTGGAAAAATATTGATTACTTTCCCTTTCGAGGGGAGAAAACCCCAACAAACCCACTGGTATTATAACGACATGTCACAAGTAGCTGAAAAGGAAAAAGATGCTTACAGCCTGATGCTCTTCTGTCTTTCAAAATATACATTTTTTTTCTTATCAAATATAGTTTCTCTTCTGCAGATTTCGTTTTGCATGTGGTATACTGCTACCTTTCTAGCTCAAGCTGAACAAATACTAGTTAGTTGAAGTAGATTTTTCAGAATTCTAATTGCTTGTAATCTTCTTATGGAAGCAGCGACCATAATATATTCAAATTCAGAGGCTGTACCTTGGATTTCCAGCTGGTAAAACAAGGTTATTTACTTGCTGTTCTGAAGCTTTTTGGGGTATTCAGAGAATCCCCTTTTAGCACTGCACTTCATAAAACTGTTGCTATTTCTTCCTTGAGAGAATGTAATCTTAGGTGTTAGCTGCAGAGTTTTTTGGCATGTTGATGGTAAAAGGATTTAGAAGGCACTGTTTTTAAGAAGGTCACTAATGAATGCTGAGTTGCATTTTTTGAGGTGACTGTCCCAGCTGCTTTTAAAGCTTTTTGTCCTCTGTCTTTGGAGGACCTGATTTTACAACAGAACTGCTGAAGGTTGAGTCAAGTTTGTTCAGAGCTGTATCCCCTGGATACCTATTGGCAAGAATGATTTAGTGCTGCTTGTCTTAATCCTGTACATTCCTGACCATGGCAAGGCTACACATTCAGGAAGCTTTATTCCATGCTGTACTTTGTCTTTAGTTCATAAAGCCAAAGGCATTAAAAAGACAGTATGTGAAATTTTTTTTTTCCCCTTCTTTTTCTGCTCTGTAGATCTAAACTTTGAAAGTCTTGAAAGGAGACTATTGCATAATGTGAAACTATAGTCTCTGAAATATCTTAAGAATCAGTATGAAATGTGAAAAATGTATGAAGTGACACAACTCTTTTCAGCACCATTGGATTCTAGAAGTATTTGGGGCAGTTCGTGCCAGCAGTACACATACATAAAACTGGTGTGCAGATGACCTTGTTCTAACTTGTTCCAGCGACTGCTTCATTTAGGCAAAAGACCTTTTTATGACCAAGCTGTCCTGAGAAGGGCAAGATTCTAGGACAAATTAAGATGCTTCCAAAGTAATGATAAGTTATTCAGTAGATCTGTAGAGATGAAGAGAACATTTACGTTTTAAAACCCATACAAAATGTAATGGCTTGAGGCAGTCCAGCTGGCAGGAGGCACTCAGATGATTAAGATGATTTCTGTCAATGTAAAATGGGTAGAATAAGTTTTATAAGGGTTTGATTATTGCTTTTAAAACACAAATAATGTGACTGGATTCTGACTTACTGGAAGACATAGATTTCATTTGAACTAGGCCCGTCCCACACTGGGATGTCTTCAGCTAAAGATTTGGAGTATTTCCCAGACAGTGGGCTACATATTTCAGTAATTTATATGTCATTTTCTGCAGTAGGACCTTGCAGACAACTGAAACTAATTCCAGTTCTTAGCAGGTTCTCCAGCAGAGCTGGATACTTTTAGAAGGTACTAGAGTGCGATGTGAGCATTATCACTTCATTGTGTTTTACGGTAGTTACACTAGTATTTATGATGGTACTACCACAATATTATGACATGTTGTCTCAATAGCTCTGAGAAAGTATGGCAATCACTCCTGTCTACAAAGAGAAAATGAGTCATGCAATAACTTGAGAAATTGCTTGTGATCTCTGGTAGATCTTGTGGAGCAGGATAGGTAGTGTCTGAAGACTGTAGACCAGGACTACTGCAGCACTCAGGATATATAAAACTATATAAGCAACACGTCATATGACTGAGATTTCAGCTGTCCTATTTCTCATGTGTGTTAACTCATGAGCTAGTTTTATTTTCCATTAAAAAAAACTCAGCACAATAAACAGTTATTTTAATATTTAAAATTCTGAGGTGGCGAGAGGAAATATGCCAATCAGTATTATTTTTCTGAGACAGAATGTATACTTTTAGAATTGAGATGAAGTGAGCAGAGAAAGCACCTACAGGATGGCCAAGGGATCAGGCCCAGCCAGCATGGATTTAGGAAGGGCAGGTCCTGCCTGACCAACCTGATCTTTTATGATCAGGTTACTCTCCTGGTGAATGCCGGGAAGGCTGTGGATGTAGTCTACCTGTACTTCAGCAAAACCTTTGACATCGTCTACCACAACAAGCTCTTGCTAAAGCTGGCAGCTCATAGCTTGGACAGATTCACTCTGATATGGGTCAAGAACTGGCTGCAGGGCTAGGCCCAGAAACTGGTGGTGAATGGTACCACATCCAGTGGGCAGCCAGTCACTAGTGGTGTCCCCCAAGGATCAGTGCTGGGCCCAGTCCTGTTCAATATCTTTACTGATGATCTGGACCAGGGGATTGAGTCCAACATCAGTAAGTTTGCAGATGACACCAAGTTAGGAGCAGGTGTCAATCTGTTGGAGGGTAGGAGGGCTCTGTAGAGGGACCTTGACAGGCTGGATGGGTGGGCAGAGGCCAACAGTATGAGATTTAACAAGGCTAAGTGAAGGGTTCTACACTTTGGCCACAACAACCCCAAACAGTGCTACAGGCTGGGGACAGAGTGGCTGGAGAGCAGCCAGGCAGAAAGGGACCTGGGGGTACTGGCAGATAATAGCTGAACATGAGCTAGCAGTGGGGCCAGGAGAGCCAATGGCATCCTGGCCTGTTATCAGGAACAGTGTGGCCAGCAGGACAAGGGAGGTTATTCTGCCCCTGTACTCAACACTGGTCTGATCACACCTTGAGTACTGTGTCTGCTTCTGAGCCCCTCAGTTCAAGAGAGATGTTGATGTACTGGAACATTGTCCAGAAAAGGGTGATGAAGCTGGTGAGGGGCCTGAAACACAAGCCCTGTGAGGAGAGGCTGAGGGAGCTGGGTGTGTGCAGCCTGGAGAAGAGAAGGCTTAGGGGCAAAAGGTGCCCCAGGTGAGGGTCAGTCTCTTCTCCCAGGCAACCAGCAATAGAACGAGGGGACACAGTCTCAAGTTGTGCCAGGGGAGGTCTAGGCTGGACGTTAAGTGGAAGTTCTTCATGGAGAGAGTGATTGGCATTGGCATGGGCTGCCCGGGGATGTGCTGGAGTCACCATCCCTGGAGGTGTTCAAGAAAAACCTGGATGAGGCACTTAGTGCCATGGTCTAGTTGATTGGATAGGGCTGGGTGATAGGTTGGACTGGATGAGCTTGGAAGTCTCTTCTGATCTTGGAAGTCTCTTCTAACCTGGTTGATTCTAGGATTCCAAGAATGTCTGTTCCTAATTAATCTAAAAAGTTATTTAAGGTGGGTGAGGTGTTTTTTAATTTTATTATTACTGAAGTTTTGTTAAATTACTAAAAGTAAAAATAGCTCCACCCTTCTTTATTTCTTCCTTATGGCTATTCTGGGCACTGCCAGGCTTTGAGAAAGTGGGTCTGGGGAGGAAGAAAGGATGGTGCCCAGTTAGCTGGAGAATAAGCACTTACAATAGAATCACTGTAATGTGAACCAAAACTCCAAACAACCAAAACCCCATAAATCCAAAACACAAACCAAAACACAAAAAAACTACTTTGTAAAATTACTAAGTGTTGTACCCTAAATCTTACAATCTGTGATGGAACCATTGCATCTTCACTGCTTGCAGTTGTTGCTTCAATGCTAAAACGTTCGCTACAGGAAATCTGAGTTTTCTGCCCATGAGCAACTGATTTCTCAGATTTTCAATAAATATGATTTTCTTAGAGAAACTTCCATTTTTATAACTGTCTTACTTGTTTCTAGCCACCTTAGTTTTGGAAGAAGGAAAAGTTGAGAGGCCTTTTAACGATAGCAACCTCTGTTGCAAAATTGCTATGATGACGTATCTGGAAGGAGCTTCTGTTTTATGAGTAGAATCTATACAAGGTTTTGCTGCAAATTACTAAACACTATCATCTTTAAGTCTTGGACATCACAAAGGAACTGCATTTATATCAAAACGTTGTTTGAAGGGAAGAATAAAATATTTTCAGTATCCCTACACAGATTTGGACCTTTCTAGACAGCAGATTAATGCAGTGCAGATTACTACTGTTATCTGTAAGTTTGTTCTCTGTTGTTTCACTATCATAATTGTATTTAAATTAGAGCAAGTATCTGAAAAATCCCTGTAAGATCCAGTTTTCCATATAGGAAGATTTTTCTGAAAGGAAGCATTACTAGAACCTTTACATTATTGCAATAAACTAACAAATTACTTTGTGGAGTTTCAGAGGTAGCATACATCAGTTTCCTTCTTTGTCAGTATAAATAACTAAATACAATTGTGTTTCTACGTTTGATTGTTGCTGTGAGTTGTCTTTCTGGAAAATCAGTATTTTGTTTAAGATGAATATATAAAACCTAGTCTAACTCATACTTTAGTAACTTAGATTTGCTTGAAGTGAAAGATCCATTTCGTTCCTACAGAGAGAATAGGCATTTTGTTTTGGAAATGCATTACAGCATTGTGTACCTACAGTAGCTTCCCATTGAGGTGAGCAATGAGACTGACACTAACTTCATGCGAGCCTAGTCTTTCAAAATCTGTCTTCCACCAAACTCTTGTGTGTCTTAAATGCTTTATTTTCCACTTGACATCCCCTCCCTAGTGGAAAAGCTGTTGGAAATGAAACATTTTGGGATGGAGCGGACTATGCTTTTCTTCAAATACAATTATTCACTATATTTCCCTATGCTCCTGTTGGGTGATATGTTGAGAAGACCATGGAGAAGCAGTGAGAACAGTTTGTTGCCTGTTTGGAGGTCATTCCCTGAAGCTAAATTTATATGTAGTGCACAGTATGAAAATACCCTGCTACCCTGAGTTTAGAAAAGAATCAGTTGTTGGAGAGTGAACTAGTAACTGAACTATTCCCATGGCTCCAAGGCTCTCAAGCAGTCAAACCAGTGTCACCTTACATGGATTGCTTCTGCAATAATATTAACAGTAGTATTAATGAAAATAATTATTTTGTTTCTGAAATTCCTTAATTTCTTGCAGCAGCAATTGAGCTTTATTGAAAGTAATTTCTTTGCAGTAACACTTTCTCTAGCAGCATCTGGGGTGGGGAAATCCGAGCCCATAAGCTTTGTTTTAGAGCAGATTTTGACGTGGCTCTGTTGTGTGGGTGTAGTGCAACATAAAAGCAAGAGAATCAGTGCTGAGATGTCAGTAGGTCACTGATAGTATCTTTCTCTTAATCTTTTAATCATGAGGTTGCTAAAATAGACATTCTAATGTTTTTTATGACTCAGAATACTGAATAGTTTCACCTTGTCATGAGCATTAACTTACTATACTGTCAGTCCTTTTAAAACTTTTTATGTATTAACAGTGTTTTTTCTGTTTTGGGCTCACTGACTTGAAGTGGTGGCTGTGAGGATTCAGCAAATCTGGCAGTTTCAGGTTGGATACAGAAAATGCACAGCACATGATCAGCATGCATGGGTGAGAAATATTGTTGGCTTCGGAGCACGTAGGAGTTGTGCAACAGCTGCAAAAAAAGAATCCAGCTGGACAGAAATGCATAACAAATGTATTCTTTTGGTGGTTTTTAATTTGGTGGCAGGAATGGTGGAGACTTGTGACAAAACCATTTTTTGGCTGAAAATTTTCAGTTCATTTGAACTCAAAGCGTTTGTGTAAATGTATCTTTTGAAATTGTAATGGAATGGACCATTGGAAACTGCCTGTTTCCTGCTGACTGAGCTTTGGCCTGGCAGTTTTAAACAGAGCTTCGATGGTGATTGCTGTGATCTACAGACCCAGGAGGCCTGTGGCCCTGTTTTGAGATTTCACAACAGGACCTCACAAACTCTGGCCTTTTGGCTCTTCTGGCTTGCTCTGTGCTTGCAGAGAGCCAGGTGTGTCCAGAAGCCCTGCAAACCACTGCTGACTCAGAAATCAAGCTGTGATTGTCATATTTTTCAAAGTTACTTCCCTCTACCTAGGAAGTTTTGCAATATCTATCTTCTGTTTTTAGGAATTTCATGCTAAACAAAATTCTCTCTTCCTCCTTTTGCAAAAGTTGTAAATGAGGCATGGATCCCACAGGTGCTATACAACACTGGCTCTCAGAGGCAACTTAGCTGAATTTTAAGTAGAGCAAAAAGTTAAAGTAACACACTGTTTTGGGTGGAAGGATGCATGGAGCAAGAGTGAGTCTACCTGTGCAGGGACATGAAGTTGTCGTGTGTTATGTGGTGGGGTGTGTGTCAGTGGGCAGTTTACAACTCTGTTCTTGACACTGGATATCACTGGCACTATCCTGATGTTTGCAGCCTGCACGACTTAAGAGTATAAAAGCAGTTTAAAAGTCATCTTGCTTAGTGAACAGGTTCTACAGACATAGATTAGTACAATTGTATGGACTATAGATATGTGCCTAGCAAATAATATTTCACTGTATAAATTTAGTTCAGAGAAAGGAAGACATTTGTGGAGAGAGATTCTTTTATCCTGGAGCAATAAAACAGAGTGTTTTGGTAGTTTTTTGTTTGTGTAAGCTATCCAAACACTCACCTGCTTAGGGCGTCCAGCACCACCTTCTCTTTTAACTTGACTTTGCATCAGGCTCAGTGTAGCAGAATAAACTTCACTGCTCTGAATATTTTATGTTGTCGCTGGAACTGGAAAATGCTTATTTAATGGTTTTCATTTGGACTTTTTTAAATAAAGAGACAGACAAGGGTGAAAGTGACCTGCTTTGACTGAAGTCAGTAACCGACAAAAATGATTTAATGGGCTTAAATTTTAAAGTTTCTGGAGTTTCCAGTACTTTAGATGTTAAGAATTTTGGAGTTACTTAGAATGTAAAGTAGTAATTTTATCTAGGGTGTAGCTTCATTTACATGAGAATACTGTATAGTCTTGTTTCATTCAGGGTTTTACATATGGAAATGTGTTGAGCACAAATGCTCAACAGCTCGAAGCCAATGACATGTGCTTGACTGCAGAACTCAGGCAGGGAAACTTTATCTGTTATTGTTGATTTGAATAGAAAACGTGCAGCACCCCAAGATATGCAGATTTAGAGTTTAATATGTAAGCTTTAATTGTTTTTAAAAGTTCTGTAATGTTGTCTGTCTGTTACTTTCCTATGTTATTAGGTGTTCCAGAATTTAATTCTGCTTGTGGCTGTTTTCTTTCAGTGTTTTACTAGATAGCAAAGTGACCATAGAAATGCTCTAATATTAGATCTACTTTTGCATTTTAAAACTGTGTGAACTGTGTGCAGTTCTGGAGCTCCCAGCGCAGGAAGGACATGGAACTGTTGGAGCAGGTCCAGAGGAGGGCCACGATGATCAGAGGGCTGGAGCAGCTATCCTATGAAGACAGACTGAGAGAGTTGGCGCTCTTCAGCCTGGAGAAGAGAAGGCTTTAAGGAGATCTTATAGNGGCAGGGGTTTGGAACTAGATGATCCTTGAGGTCCCTTCCAACCTTACCATTCTATGATTCTATGAAAAAAGAGCAAAGAGTCTGATGAAAGCAAAAATTTACACTTCACCAATGCTTAGTTCGGAAATATTTTTCCTGATGAATCAAAGTTTTTGTTGCTTTTGTTTGGGATGGGTTTTTTGTTGTCGTTTTTGTTTAAAAGCCTTGCTGACTTCAGCTGAGTCAGCTTGAGTAGAGTTTTAAAAATTAATGGATCTATTTTGTAAGGAAACAAATATGTTGGTTTTGTTAAACAACTGTGGCTCTTTTTATCCGTCTAGCAATTCCACTCAGTTTTCACTTACACCTGTAAATGTATTACAGATGTAATATAGAGGTTTTAACACAGGAAAAAAACCAAACAAACCAGAGATTATAAATCTATGAAGAGTACTCATGAAACAAGTGGCATATCTAGGATCGTTTGGTATGTAGTCTTTCTTAGAACTGATTTTACCTCTACAATGTAGAGTGTCTCTATACTTAGAAGGTAGGTCTGCAATTTCACACATATGTAGCTTCCAAATGCCTTATAAGAAAAGTAGTAATTATAGAATAAGGGGAAACATTAGGAGCATTTTCTTTTGAATTTCATTATACTGTCTATGTGATGATAATCTGATCTGATACAGTAGAAAAGTTAGAATCATTTAGAAAAATGTTTTTTTGTTGAACTAGCTCTTTACAGTTTAATAGTGCTTCTAAGTGTATCTGATCTGTAAAGTCTACCTCAGCCTCTATTATTTTAAACAAATTTCAAGGAACTCTGAGATGAAGTGAAAGTGCTGAATGCTATTGGCTTTTTACAAATAGTATAATAAAATCTTTTTCTTTAGGACTGCTTCACATTTCTACTTTACTATTTGCCTGATATATTGACTTTAAATGCCCTAAACAAAAAGTACAAACAAACAACAAAGAAAGTCTGTCCCTTTCTATGACAAAAATAACTTTCACAAGAAGTGCAAGCAGGAATTTCTTTCTGACCATGCACCCTCTGCAATTTGTAGAGATACAAAAAATAGGCAACAGAAACAGTTAACAATAAGAATACTTCATTTTAGTGAGTTGGTCCTACTACTGTTAGCATAGTTTGCATGAAAATTTCTTTCTTACGAACTAGATGTCTGTTTCAGACTGGAATCAGACGGGAAGAAAGGGTAACTGATACATAAGCAAATCTGAACCAGAGGTGAAATGCACAAAAATACACTTTTCCAACAGCATCTCATCACTTCTGCTGTTATATAAAAGCATTATTTCCTCAAAACACTTCAATTTTTATTTAGACCAGAACTATGTTTAGTTTTTTTTCCCCTCAAATAGTAGGAAACTAGTTGTTCTGTGCTCTAATCCCACAGAATCTCCATTTAATTTTCTTAGGAACTGTGTAACATGATAGCTAAGTTATTGTGACATTTGTAACCAACAAGGATTTGGATATGCTTTAGGGCATTGGGTTCCTTTTTCATGCCTCCCCACTCCCCTCTGAGTAAAGTGAGCTATTTTTCGTTTTCAGTACATGTTCTATGTCTTTTGGAGGAGAAGAAATATCAGTGTTTGAGAGACAATACTGTACTTGGTTTCTCAGTGGGAGATACTGTTTGAACAAAATTGGGTAGGCTGCAGCAATGACAGCTATCTTCTTATTTGTGGCTGAGATGCTGTTCCTCCACAGATCACTCCTATCTGTGCTGAAAATCATGTAAGACCTTTGTAATGTTCAGTCCAGCACATCTTCATCCAACAAGTGAGGTATTTCTTTCTGCTGTCACATTATTTTGACTTTAGCGTAACTGTTCAGGCTTCACTGAGACTGCAGCTGCCTGACAGTTGCTGTAGTTAGGTGTGTATTGCTCACAGGAAGGAAGCTTCTGTCCAATTTGGAAAGGAAAAAAATCTGGCAGGAATAGTGCTATACAGTTTGGCAGTGATGCTGGAGTAATGAAAGAGTAGTTTTCAGAAGTTTAATTTTGGCCTCTATAATGAGGAAGAGTGTGAAGGAAAATTTTCTTTCCACCCACTAAGTGGTAGCACAGAGTTTTCAGCACAGCAACGAGACATTCATGTAATCCTACTGGAACTATTGTCACATCAAGAAATCCCAATAACGTGGCACTTGTGACACAGCCTTATACATGATGGTGGTAATGAAAGTCCTGCAAAATAGATGTTTGTGGATATCTGCTTGTATTTTTGTTTTAATGAACCCATTTATTAAAGTTAGAGATGAATAAGAGTAGTCATCCCATCAGTAAGTTACCAATAAAGTTTTAAACTGGGTTTTCTTAGTGTTCCCATTATAATTATTTGCTGGCAGTATGGTGTGTTCTACAAGGCAGAGTTTCTAAATGGAGCTACTAGAATTTGTAGGAGAGTGTTTTATTTTGACTTTTAGACTTTCTTTAGCTGATATTCATTCTTTTGGGGCTGTTAATGGGTTTAAGGCAAAAATCTGGGTTATTTCTTCGTGTGGTTCATGAGATCAGTCACTGCCTCTCTGTTTTCTCATAGATTTTATTCTGCCCAGATCTGGCTGGAGACTGGGAAATAGCAGTTGTTGGATAATAAAACCAATTCCACTGCCTTTAGCTAAATTCTCAATGGTATAGGTGTTTATGATTTTAATCTCCTATTTGTTTTCCTTCTGAGAATGCAACTTCTCAATCCTTTCCTTTCCCCCTTCCAACCACTGCCCCCTTTTTTGTTCTCCTCTTCCCTCTTATCAGTAGGATTTTGCCAGGGCATTCTCAGAGTTCTGGAAGATTCATATTGCTAGGATTGAAGTTACAGGTCAAAATACTTACCTAAAAAAGTATTTTATGTTTTTGTAAGATGATGTCTGGTGATATAAAAACAGTAATAAATAAAAA
>VWYK01053734.1:0-10959 GCA_013399775.1 Semnornis frantzii
CCCTTCCTCCCTTCCTCCCTCTGGTGCCTCAGTGTCTTCAGAGAGTTTCAGTCCAGAAGACCACTATTATCAGCCAACAATTGTAAAAAAATCGTGGTAAGATTCTTGCATCTCAAGTCATAGGAGAGTGTGATTATTAACAAGTTCCAGCTGCTTTATGGAGTTCAACCTCTGTCTCTTCCATCCCAGATCCCAGATAAAGTTTACAGCAGCCTCAGTGGTGGTGGCAAGGTGGCACTCTTTGGGCATTACCCAAGTTTAAGGAGGTCCAACAGTGGCTCCTGGTAGTCTCAGCCTGATCCTTTCACTGGATCCAGTCCCAGCAGCTTGATGCCACCTAAGAATTGCCTTACTCCATGCTCTGAACTGTTTTGCCCAGCTGCCAGAGCTGGGGCTCACCGCTGGCCAGTCTGTTCTACTTTCATTACTGCTATTTCAGAACAGGAAAATGCTGAATAAGAAAAACAAATACAAAAATTCTGCTCTTCTCTTCAAATTTAGGGGTCTAAAATTTTGGCATGAAAATCTTTGTTTGGAAATTTGGGCCCAGATCACGAAGCAAGCAAACACAGTGACTTACTGTATCTGTGTATGAATTTAAATGAGAGTAGCTAAAGAGATTTCTTCATTTAAAGTTGCAGCATTCAGAAAGTGAGAGGCTGTTTGACGATGCATACCATGAAGAAACTACAAGAATGACCCTTTGCCAAGTGATTATTAGCTGCAGCAAAAGTGTATAAATTTTCATTGCATATTTGTTGGTTGCCACACCTTTGTTTATCCTACATGTATATATAGCTTCCTAAATGTATATGCATCCATATCATACACACGTGAGCGTGTACTTAGAGTATATGTGTGTGTATATATATACAAACATCTATATACACGTGTATATAGATACATAATGAGGGGGATCATCATTCTAGGTAAGGAAAACAAACACAGAAGGAAAATGACATTTTAGTCTGCATCTACTCAGGATTTTATAGGAAATCTGGGGCATTGCCATGACAATTCCAAAAATGGTTGCTTAATACCTTTCATATACTTATAAACACCTACTCATTTACTGCAGCAGCACAAAAAAAAAAATTATTAAGAATTCTTGTTCGGGCCAAATATACATAGAAAACTTAGAACAATCCTTCTTCTGTATAATTAGTGTATTTTTTTTTTTTTAGGAGAGATGTAATTTCATAAAAATAAATAGGTTCTAACCGCTATAAAACTCTGCATGTCTGTAAAGTTTGACATAAATCAGGAAATGCACCTGGAACTTTGTAGCTCTTATGTAAAATTAATAATGAATGCTTTCTTGCCAGCATCGATATATTTATATTATGGTCATGGGACACTCTCTGATGCCTAAATTATTTAACGCATTAATTTTTTATCTCTGCTCAAGACTACTACATAAAGTTGCTGAGTTTGATATCAAAGGTGGTGACTCAAATCAAATTGATAATGCATTTTAATTAAAATAGTGTTAGGACACATCTCACAGTCTTTACTCAGGCAAAATGTGCTGAAGTAGTCAAAACTTTCTTTTTCTCTGCTTTCTGCTTTGCCAGGTGCTGGCAAGACTGGAGATAGGCAAGTAACACATGGAAATGTTGCCTCACTCCATGCTTTGTGTTTTAATTTGATACTTTTAGATTGCACTACTTATGGCTATGCCAGAGAACAAAAGGTCAGGGTCGAGTCAAAGGCCTGATCTTCAGTACCACACTCATCACACTATGAAATACATGTGAATGTGGCTGTGAATATTCTGAGCCAGAGGACAATCATATCCCCTGCCTCCTGAAGGATGCTCTTCCACTGCACGCGGTATGTGAGTGAAAGAGCAAGCACAAATTTCCTTATGAAGACATAGCTTGCATCTGGCAATTTCCCAGTAAATTTGGAAAACCCTGGGTCCAAAACACTACCTTTTTACCCAGGATAACCTCCGCCATGACAAATGAGTGGCCTGGGAACTCAAAAAAATGCTCTTATCACACTTTCAAGTTGTATTGCCTTACAGTTACTTGAGATACCTGTGTTTGGGTGATACCAGCTGTTTTACATCATTATACTGCTGCTTGTGGCACAGGACAAGAACTGTGCAGCTGCAGAAAGGTCAGTTGTCCCATCCAGCACCTCGCATCGCAGCTATGAGGTAAGAAGATTTTGGCCATTTTGGTTCAGTGGCCTGAACTGCCACTGCTAAAGAAAGACGCTTAATCACCAGCAATTGACCACCGAATAGCCCAAGAGTCTAGTATTCAGCTATTTCATTATTTACTAAGACCTCCCAGAATCATGTTACTGTCTTTGTTACTAATCATTTATTAGGCTATAAGGTAGCATGCTGCCTACCTTCAAAACTGAGTCCTCTCCCAAATTTTCCATAAAATCACTCTGTAGGCAGCAATCTTCCTTGAGAGGATGAACTGGTGTGCAGATACTGAGTTTCCTTGTTCTCTTTTGACAGAACCAACTCCTTCTTCTACAAACATTTCTGTGTTCCCCTTGCTCTGAAGGAGGGGAAAGGGTTTTCCTGTTGTCCTGTCTTTAGGGATATACGTCAACCTTATGTGGAGCATCCCTTTATTTATTTAGTTCTTGTATTAAACGGGATGCTCCCAAATTAATTCCTTTCTCAATCTCCTGTGAACATGTTCTGGAGGGCACAACCACAGCCTGAGGTTATGTTTTCCATAAAAGAACTCTGCTAGATACATTTCCCTGTACTGCTTTCTCTCAGGTCAATTATCCTTGAGGCAAAAAGATTCAGATAATGCCTATTTTGTTCCACATGAGACATGCAGGTGTTAAGCAAGACCTCTGGATACCATCAGTGTATTTCCTTTGTTTTCCAAAATGCCGAAACCAGACCTTGTTACCCTGCTTTATATTCTCTCTGCACCAGCTCCCTGAGAAGATTCTGGGGCTCCATGAAACTATATTCTGTGTTGCTACTTTGTGCATTTGCCCGACAATTATCTTGCTGGTGTCTCTAGTCTGACCTTCTCTGATTTCTTCAGCAATGGGCTATCCTATGCCTGTAAGATCTTTCTCTCAGGATGTATCTTTTCTAGACGTGTTTCCAGATAGGTGCAACTCCTTGCTAAAGATGTTTGTTGAATTGGAACTCCCTTTGTAAACTCTGTGGATTTAATACACATTAGACTGCTTGCCATACGCCTGATGGTGAGTAGCCAATGTGTTTGTGACTACTTGAGCAGGTGAATGCTACTCTATGAAAAAAGAAGGAACCTTAGTATAGTCCAGGTATAGTCTGGCTTCCTAAGCCGGTCCCCACAGATACACCTAACTCACTCTATAGACATCCATTTATGAAGCGGAGTTCCTCAGGAGTATGTTCTGGGTTCAACGCTGCTTAACATCTTTGTCAGCTATATGGACAGTGGCATCAAGTGCACCCTCAGCAAGTTTGCTGATGACACCAAGATGTGTGGTGTGGTGTACCCATTTGAGGGAAGCAATATAATCCAGCAGGATATTGATAGGCTTGAGAAGTGAGCCAGTGCAAATTGTATGAGGTTCAACAAAGTCAAAGGGCGAGGTCCTGCATCTGGGTTGGACCAGTCCCAGGCACAAATACAGGATGGGTGCAGAGTGCGTTGAGACTAGCCCTGAAGAAAGAGGCTTGGGGGTGTTGATTGACGAGAAGCTCAACATGAGCCAGCAGTGTGCTCATGTAGCCCAGAAGGCAAATCCTATCCTAGGCTGTATCAAGAGGAATGCAGGCAGCAGGTCGAGAGGGGTGATTCTTTCCCTTTGCTCTTGTGAGAGCCTGACTTGAATCCTGTGTCCAGTTCTGGTGTCCCCATCAAAAGAAGGACACAGAGCAGTTTGAGTTAGTCCGGAGGAGGGCCACAAAGATGATTCAAGGGCTGAAGCACTTTTGCTCTGAGGATAGGTTGAGGGATATGGAGAAGACTCTAGGGTCCTGTAGCTGCCTTCTAATACCTGAAAGGAACCTGCGGATTGGAGAGGGACTTTTCATAAGGGTATCTAGACATAGGACTAGGGGGAATGGTTTTAAGCTGAGAGAGAGTAGGTTTAGACTGGATCTTAGGAAAAAGTTCTTCAGTATGAGAGTGGCTAGCCTTTGGAATAGGTTGCCCAGAGAGGTTGTGGGTGCCTTCTCCCTGGAGGTGTTCAAGGCCAAACTGGATTAGGCCTTGAGCAACCAAATATAGTTGAGAGGCAATCCTGCCAACAGCAGAGAAGTTGAAGCAGATGATCTCTAAAGTTGCTTCCAGCCTAAGCTGCTATAAAATCCTTAAATCTTCACAATATTCTGCTTCTGTGGTGCTAGAATGAATTTTAACATCTATCTTAAACTTCTCTTGCTGTAATTAAAGCCTACTGGATTCAGCCTATTTGTCATGGATGTGTGGACCAGCACATCCTCTTCCTCCTTGTTGTACTCTTTTCCTAGGAAGACCATTCCAGCATGGCCATCCTTATAGTCAGTGCATGCAGGTACTTATTAAAGGAACTGAAAGCTCCTGTAGCAAATGAGGTAGTTGCTACTCATGGAAGCAGTCTATGAGTAGCAGTGTGCTTCACTCAATGGGCGAGTGAAGTCTGTGATTCTGTATACTCAAGAGCAGTTTTCCACTCTGATGGCAAGAGCCAAAGTGCACTGAAATCAGTAGCAAGCTCAAGCCTTTACTGACTTAAGGGACCTAAAGAAACAGAGGACTTATATTAACATTGCCCTCTAACAGATGCTGCAGAAAATACTGTTTTAGAATCACATCTGGCTTGACAATACTGGAGAGGACTATACAAGATCCTATATAAAGCCCAAAATATCTGTGAATATTTATGACTTAAAAGTTAGTGCAGGCTCTGAGCAAGCTCACTGAAAGAGAACTGTCTGCCCGCAGGGAAGGGTGAGTGGTTCTCTGCCAGGCTTATCCTCTTCTGGTTACTGGCCCAGACACCTTCCTTCCTCAGAGTTGTTAATCCCAGTCTCTGCTGTTGTGTGAATGTCATATTAGAAGAGAGCTTTCCTTAGTTATAGACATTTCCCCATCTCCAATGGTCAAAACAACATGGATCTTTTTTTTCCAAAATACCTGACCCATGATTTCTGATTTGTGTCAGGTTCCTTCTCATAGGAATAGCAAAGTAAGAGCTTATCCTCCTTTTCCTTAAAATGGCATAGGTGTAAAATATTCTGTAATCCTCTGCAATTAGGGCGTAGAGCGGGGCTTGAGTTGCTTCTCAGTGAAGTCATAATCACAAATATTTCTTGTATTACATTATTCATTGTGAGAGCTCTTGACAATTCCTTGTCTCTGTGGAATGGACATGTGTTTTGGCTCTATCATCTAGAAGTCCAAGACTAGCATTTTCTTGATTCTTGTTGCCCTGCGCCTTGTAAGCTGAGCATTTAAGAGTAGCATGTTTATTTATACATGTTGCTGCTAATCCAAACTGTCTGCTAAACTAATCCCATGTTAAAATGGAATCAAGTCAGTTATTTTAGATTACAAAGTTGAAACAATAGCCCAGTCAGACACTTCACACATTTGTTTTACTTTTCCTAAGTAGGTATGCAATGCTTCTTACAGTCTTTCTCTGCATAAGTGCCACCAATTAGCTATACTTTCCTTTCTTTTCATTTTTCTCTTGTGACTTATGTTTTTTGTTTTCCCAGTTCTATCACTAATTACTTTTGAAATGTTAACTTTTTTAAATGTGTTTGTTTTGTTTCTCAGGAATACATTAAAAAATGGATAAAACCTTCATGCTTATTTCTTGTAATATGTTATCATACTCTATCATCCAAATTTGGACCAGAGGTAATTCCAGTGTGGGAAATGCCAAAATAATACATTCTTGGAGATGAGATCTTAGACAGATATGGAAACCCAAAGTAGGTTTTGATTTACTTACAGTCTACAGGAAATGAAACATTACCGTCAGTGTGGTACACAGAGATTTTAACCAAAGATAACTTTATTTCCAGCTTTACCTGCTGCTTTGATTTAAATTGTTTTTCACATCATCCGATTTTTCATAAGCTCTCACGTGTTTAAGGTTTGGCTTTTTAAAAAGGACTGTATACATTTTCATTTTGAGCAGAAACCCCCCCCCCCTTATTTAGCATGTTTGCAGAGCACTTTAAAATGACATCAGGTGAGGGTTCCTCCAGTCTCTCAGAGTCAGAAATGTGGAACAGTTCCCCTTGCACCTGCAAGCAGGGTTTACCTCACCACTTTTTAATAAACTGTTCTTTAGATTGACATTCTCAGAAGATGACCCTTTTTCAGACAAGGTAACCTTCAAACTCACTCTGATTTGTTTTAATTTCCTCGGTCCACTTGAATTGGCAGTCCTTTTAGAAAGGTGGAGAAGGAGTCTTCTGAAGTAAGTTGACCTCATCTTCGTTGTATATATATTTTTACATCAACGATTGGAAGATTATCTCCTGAGGAACTTTCTGGATTCTATCTGCCCCAGAAACATGAGTGACTGTGCATCACGAGGAGGTGGGAAGAGTTATTACTTCCTTCATACCAGAGATAAACTAAGGCATAGAGAATTTATATAAGGTGAATTCAGATCGGTCTGTAACACAGGGAGGCTGTGATGTTGTCAAGAAATTAATCTGGTCCAACTTGCCTCCCCGATGTTGTGGAAGTTGAACCTGAGTACTGAGCACAACTGTTCTCCAGCATCCCTCCTGAAGCTATTATTCCTCCTGCCATTGAGCACCGTTACCCTGTGAGTACTTGTGGGTGTACATTCCCACTGGCTTCATAGGAAGTCTTTTAGCCCCTGTGCCCAAATTCTCATGCTGCATTGAACAGTGACATGTGGTCTGTCATAAAATATGCATACAGGGCTTAATTCTGCAGGGTGGTGAAACTGGTCTCAACAAGAACATATGGCTGAAGCCCTGAACCCAGAAATACCTGCAGCATTCACACAAGTTCCTACAGAAGGTGTGAAAACACATCTTGCCTTCTCAAATATAGGCCAGAAAACCAGGTCCAACTCTCACCTGGAGCCCAGGACTGCATGTCTTCCCTATCAAATGTCTCAATCTCCTGTGGTAGTGTTCAGCAGCTACCCCACAACTGCCTGCATTCTGAAGCTAGATTTGTTGGCTCTGATCTGGTGGTGGTATTAGACAGCAGATGGTATCAAAATCATTATTCTTTTCTTTAATGAAATCCAAACTCTATTGAAATGAGTGAGCTTTTTACATCAGTGGGCTTTGTTTAAATTAAGATGTTGAGACTGTATATTTCCAACGTAACTTTTGTTATCTGGTGGAAGGAGGATGCTCTGAGTAAAGTCAGTGAGAGGGACAAACACCTCCACAAGAAAGTTCAGTTAGTGCCAAGCGACAGATTTGATGTCTTCATGTCTCATGTGCAAGAAGGTGGCAATTCTTTTAGCATGGTGGTTGTTATTTCCCACAGTCTGGCAGGAAGGCCTGTCCATCATGACAGACAACACTGCCAGACATATGGATTTTTCTGCTTCTTTAATTTCAAAGCTTCTGTATGAAGGAGTGACTTGAGCAAGTCAGTGATGGCGTAATAATCTGCAAATAATGCCCCATCCTTCCAGATCTGCGTGCACTCCACTGGCTGCAGTTCCTGCAGGCAGAAGGGCTAGTTAGTGCCACGCAGAGCTGCCACCAAAGTCAAAAAGGCAGTGCCATTGTAGAACCAGGTGGTGTCAGACCATTTAGTTAAAGCAGAACTTGTCTCTGAGGATACATGTGGAACTCTGCAGGAGTTTGCCTGTGTAATATCCATGAATTTCCTAGAAGACTTGGAGCCTCTTCAGCCTGAATCAAAGTGTTATCACTTAAACCAACACTCCAACCTTTCCCAGGCTACATGTCTCCCAAACCTTTGTGTCTTTCCTGCACTGATCCTCAAAGCTCTACTTAGATCCGTTCTCTGGGGTTTGGAATCACTGCCTCAGCCTTCTCTCCTGTGAACAGCTGGTTACTTGATGTTATCTCTGTAGGTGATGGAAACAAATCAGTGTTTTTAGGATGTGATTCACTTCATTTCTGCTTTTGGAGGAAATGAGCTGGGTTGTGTAAGTGCCCATTTTCTTTTCATTGGCTTTAGTGAAAACTCAGGGTAGCTAACTCTGAGACAGATATCTTCAGATATTCAACATATTTTAAAACCCTGAGTTTGAAAAACACTGCACAACTACTGCATACTTGTGTTTTTGGGGTTTTTTTTTGTTTGTTTGCTTTGTTTTGTTGAGGCTGTTATCTACTTTTTTGTTGTTATCCTCGCAGTATGTTCAGTCCTTGATGAGAAATGTGCAACTGTATCATGCCATTAAGAATTTGTCAAGCTCGTAGCAAGGGATAGAGGGAATATTTCAGGAAGCCTGCCATGCCCTGTTCTATTGACCGTCTCTGGTCATCAGCAAAATGAGCAAATAAGAAATATCAGAGGTTATCTCTTCAACTCATGCTGACTCTTTTGCTTGAGAGAAAGCAAACAGTAGTTCAGTAGATCAGTAAACAAGTCCATAATGTTAGTGCTATAAAAGAACTGGTTTTAAGAAATATTGTAACATATGGAGGCAGTTACCCTCAGTCTTCTGATCAGATCAATTTCTTTTGTGCTTATCACATCTAGGAGTCCAGGTACCTCTGAGAACTGCAGCAAGGAGTCGCTACCAGCATCTTGTGACCCACAAACACATGGTACTCACAGACTATTTTCCTGTATGTAATGATCACACCAGTAGTTGAACAGGTGATGTTCCAGCCATGCTTCTGCTGTTACACCTGAAAAATCTTACAAGTAACTCAGTCCTGGTTAATATGCTCAAGGAAATAGTGGCTTGTGTTAGAACAAGAAGGTGGATTTCAAAACAGGTTCTAGTATGTGATTTTGGACCACTGTGGCTGAATATTAACCCAGAATATTACAATATGCCATATTTCTAGCATTTTTTATTTCCTTTTAGCTATTCTTGTAATATCATTTTATATTATCATAGCTTTTGTGTTGAAGGGGAGTCGATGTGAAAGATTCAGGAATTTCTGTAAGTTATTTTTAAATTCTGCAATCTGTCTCCCTTTCCATTACAGCTTTTTTTCAAGTCTCTTGGTACGTTGATGATACACAGTGCTGGAATATCTGCTTTTCCCCTGATATTTTCCCTCTAGGTACTGCTGTATGATAAGAAAGTGTGATTGTGGCTTTCTAAGATGAAGTGCCACAAATGAAATCATGCAGATATTTTAGAGCCCAAATTCTGTTAAATAGTTGAGAATCTGAGGTAAATGAACTTACTCAAGCATTACGAAAGAAGTCTGTGACAAAGCAGGCTGCTGAGTAGGTAAAGTAAGCAAACCTCCAAATCCTAGATTTGAGGCTTTTCTACTGACAGTTTGTTTCTTCAGGGAACACTGAAGATATAACTAAGAGAAAAGGAAAAAGGACAACCAACATTACCCCAGACTTCTTGCAGTTATACAAAACAAACTGAGCTTCGTGAGGGATTTTAGCAGAGAACAAGCTACTTGTAAATAGCTGGAACTGAGTCGGTTACTTGATGAGGCTGTGCTTCACCGACATTCTATTTAGAATTGGAAGTGATTCTGTCTAGTAGTTTCTTCATATTTTTAACATGATGGGGTGCAAGCAGGTCTCTGAGGCACCTATGACATGCTACAGTATTTTCACTGAACTGAGAAGCACTCTGCACACTGCTGGTTCTCAAAGGCTTTATGGGAGGTATATTGCAGTGAAAAGCTTGGTGGAAGGCAGCATCTTTTAACTTGTCCAAATCTACAGAGCTGAGTCCTTATTTTATTAATTCCTTATGTTTATTGCTTTGTTTGTCTTTTTTTTGCATCAGTGAGTGCTCTTCCCAGAAGTTTTGCTAATTAATAAGCTAAAATTAAGATGGTGAGTTTGCTTGATCTCATCTTTTCAACAAAAAAATGAACAAAAGTTACTCATTAGGAGGAGATGAGGGCACTGCATGGGACATGGGTAGGAGAAGGAGAGAGGAGGAGAGAGGAGAAAAAGGAGAGAGAGTTGTGCATATTTCCTGCCCATGTATCAAAAGGGTCTCTCTTCTGTATTATTTCCTTTCCCATTAACTTCACTTTGTTGGCTTACGGTTCCAAAATGCACCAGGAGTCAACTCCAGTGCAAACCTGATATTAAAAACTAACAGGCTAATGCCAGGGAAAACACACTCTGCTCCTGGTTTCAAAGAAAGATTTTTTTTTTCATAAGTGCAACCATGCTTTTCTAATAAAAATTCATTAAACAATGGTTATGAAGGATGAAGGATGGGGGAGGGGGAAGGGATACAATCAAGTGAGTGCCTTTGAACTCACTTGAAAAAATACAAAAGCAAACAATTGAACTGCTAGTGTCACACATTTCCCCCATGAACAAAGAGGCCTGTCCAGGTTTGCTTGCAGTCAAGAGACTAAAGATGAGTTAGGTACCTTCCCTAAACTTCTCCCTTCAAAAACTGTAGGATTTCTATTCTGTAAAAATGGATGTGGGGGCTCTTTTGTGTTGCTTCAGTTTACATTACTGTGGATCTAAACGAGTCTAGTAGGGACTGCTTAATTCGTTTATGTAAAGTAAAAACAAATGTAGAAGCCCTGACTATTTTTTATTGTTAACATCCCATTGGGAGGCAGGAGAGTAAATATTTTAGAAGTTTAAAGCAATCTACTTAAGCTTAATAATAATGCTGGGTTTCAAGTAACAGGGAAGAGTACAAGTCACTGGAAGATCAAAGATTACACTGAATTTTATAGCAAATCTGGGCAAAGATCTCCTGGGAGGGGTAAATCTTCAGAACTCTCCTTTCCCAGTCTTTCATGGTGATCATTTGACATCTATGGAACAAGAAAGCGAGGAAGCAAAAATCCAGGCAGATTTCCTACGCCCAGAGAAATAAGAGGCC
>VWYK01053742.1:0-13724 GCA_013399775.1 Semnornis frantzii
CTGTGACTCCGTGATTCTGTGATCTTAAACATTCATGACAAATACAGCAAGCCAAAATCACCTTAGTCCCACCACATGAATATATTTAACTTAGTGCTGCATTAGTGTGACCAAGCAGTCTTTGTAAAGTTTGTACATACCTTCTAAACACAGATCATACTACAGGAATGCTGTTAATACTCCCCAGTTATAAAGTGGAGAGGGGATTATTTTTTGTAGAAGAATTATGTCTCAGTCAGGAACAATTTACAGACACCTCTGCCTTCCACAATGTGCCACTTTAATTCTACTTTTAACATTCCTGGTTACAATCCCCTTGCCAGTAAGAACTTTGCAAACCAAGAAGGTCTGGAGTGTTTTAGACAGAAGCTGTACAGAGAACAGAGTGTATTTAAATCCATGACTTTTGATTTAAATCTGTTTCCTAAAAATGGTGTTTAACTCCCATAGTGCTGGATTAACACGAGGATTAATGCAATATGTTTCCTCATTTCAGTACAAAACACTGCTGCTGGAGGTGCTGCACACTTTATGACATGGCTCTCGGGGTGGCGAAGAAAGAAAAGAAGGTGCCATTTACCTTAAACTGTCAATTTCTTCTAAAAAAAGCAGAAGAGAGGAAGGAGTCAGATGAGGATGTATACAACTCTATTTGAGGGTCTAAACTGTTCACAAGTCCCTGTCTCCTGACCCCTGTATAAATCTTAGATTGATTACTCCAGACTCCACAGCCCCAGCCAAGACATAGTCACTTAAACTCATATCACAGGGCTGCAAATGTTCACAGCACAGACCCTGGGGTCACAGCCAAGAATCGCACTGTGCTCTCCTAGATCCCTGGTAAGCTCTACATACCTTAACCATTGTGGTATTTGCTGTACTAGCAGGACAAAAGAAAACAAGGATACAGAGACATTTCTCACCTTAGTGTGAAGTTCCCTTTCTACATAGATTTTACTTACTTTCCAGCTCCTGAGTAGATGCTTTTCAGTAACAGAGCTCCAACACAGATAAACTGGACATTTCTGTTGTCTGAAAAACCTCTGGGTCAGTATCTTCATCTTTGGAAAGTATGATATCTAATGGTAAAAATATGGAATTACTGCCACAAGACATATGAGAGCTTTGGTTTTAATTTTGTTGAAATGATCCTGGCACATGAGCTGGCAGGGCTTGTTGAAAGGGCTTTAAACTAGGCTGGAAGGGGGAGGCGGTTAAACACAGCCATAGAGATGAAACAAAGGAGGCTAAGGGTGGTAGACCAGAGATAGGGGGAAACCCAGTAGCCCAGCTGAACTGCATGCACACTAATGCACACAGTGTGGGTAATAAGCAAGAGGAGCTGGAAGACTTGGTACAGGAGGAAACCTGTGATGTTGTCACCATGTGGTGGGATGACTCGCACAACTGGAACACTGTAATCAATGGCTACAGACTCTTCAGGGCAAGGGAGAAGGGGTGGAGGAGTGGCCCTATATATTAGGGAGGCTTGGGATGTCATGGATGTAGAGATTAAGGATGATCAGGTTGAGTCCCTATTGGTGAGAATTAGGGGGAAGGCCAACAAGGCTGACATCCTGGTTGGAGTCTTTTATAGACCACCCAATCAGGAAGAAGAAGAAGGGGTTAGGGGTTGATTTATTCTTTTTTAAGCACCTGGAGGCTGCCTCAAGATTGCCTGCCCTTGTTCTTGTGGGTGACTTTAACCTGCCAGACGTCTGCTGGGACTTTAACACTGCAGAGAAGAGGCAGTCTAGAAGGTTCCTAGAGTGTATGGAGGGCAACTTCTTATCTCAACTGTTATGTGAGCCTACCAGGGGTGCAGCCCTACTTGACCTGCTGTTCACAAATAGAGAAGGGCTCGTGGGAGATGTGGTGGTCAGAGGCTGCCTGGGGTCCAGTGACCAAGAAATTAGAGAGTTTTCAATATATGGTGAAACCAGGAGGGACATCAACAGCACCTCCACACTGGACTTCCAAAGGGCAGACTTTGGCTTATTTAAGGAACTAACTTGAAAAGTCCCTTGGGAAACAGCCCTTAAAAACAAAGGAGTACAGGCAGGCTGGGCCTAATTCAAGAAAGAATTCTTGAAGGCACAGGAACAGGGTGTGCCAATGTGCTGGAAGGTGAGCTGATGAGAGAGACAGACAGACTGGATGGGCAAGGAGCTTCTAAAGGGATTAAGAGGGGAAAGAGTGTGTATTACCTTTGGAAAAAAGGAGAGCTATCAGTGCTGGGCCCAATCCTGTTCAATATCTTTATTGATGACCTGGTCCAGGGGATTGAGTCCAGCGCCAGTCAGTTTGCAGGTGACACCAAGTTAGGAGCAGGTATCAATCTGTTGGAAGGTAGGAGGGCCCTGCAGAGGGACCTCGACAGGCTGGATGGGTGGGCAGAGGCCAATGGGATGAGATTTAACAAGGCCAAGTACAGGGTTCTACACTTTGGCCACAACACTTCCAAGCAGCACTACAGGCTGGGGACAGAGTGGCTGGAGAGCAGCCAGGCAGAAAGGGACCTGGGGGTACTGGTAGATAATAGCTGAACATGAGCCAGCGGTGTGCCCAGGTGGCCAGGAGAGCCAATGGCATCCTGGCCTGGATCCTGAACCGTGTGGCCAGTAGAACAAGAGAGGCTATTCTGCCTCTGTACTCAACACTGGTCAGGCCACACCTTGAGTACTGGTTCCAGTTCTGGGTCCCTCAATTCAAGAGAGATGTTGAGGTATTGGGATGTGTCCAGAGAAGGGCAACGAAGCCTCACTGAAGCCAGAAGTGCTCTTTAGAAAATACTCATAATGATGGAGGAGGGTCCTGTGGGAAGGATCTAATCACTGAACACTGGATACAGTGTTCTTTCTCCCTGCTCAAATTTAGATACCTTCCCCAAGAGTAGGGGCTCAAGCTCCTTCCTGGTTTTAAAACATGGATGTTTCTGAGTCCACAGAGGTGAAGAACACTTGGAAAAGGAGGCAAACAAAGATTAGATCCTTCACTTGTATGTAAATTAAAGTCTTGCAACATGAAACAGCATCTGGTGGGTGAACTCTGTTTTCGCAGTCTGACAACATTAGATCCATCCACACAGGCACAGAACCTCTATCATCATCGTGATTAGAGATTGCACCATGTGTGGACTTGAGCTGGAAAACAAGTTGTTAATTAGCTTAAAGAGAACTTGTGGACTTACACAGTGCACTCATTCCTCACTCAGACTCATGCAAAAAGGTTCTCCAAGCTGTTTTAAGACATGTGACAGAGGAGCGATTAACATCCAACATATATTTTCTAAGCACCTGACATATACTTTCTATGCACCTGATTCTGGGCCAGCAGCAATCACATGTTCGAACTTCAAATCCTGTTTTGAACCTTGGAAGACCTAGTAAAAAAATATTTTTAGAATTATTGCATACCTCATTATAATTTCCTTTGTTGTTGTTGTTGGTTTGGTTTGTGTTGGGGTTTTGTTTTGTTTTGTTGGGATTTTTTGAGGGGTTTTGTTGTTTAGTTGGTTTGGGTTTTGGGGTCATTTTTCCTTTGTTTTGGGGTTTGGTTTTGTGTTAACAAACTGTAACTCCACATGCAGCAGCTTCATTTACTGTTTTTAACAGTTACATGTTCATGTCTGATTGCATGTTCTGAATACCTAGTGCTGCATAATAATTTTCATTGTAATGCTGGATTCATCAAGAATTCAATCACCAGCTAGGTGAAACATCTTAGGCTTATAGGGACAAGAATGCAGATCTGAAATTTTATTCAAGTGCTAACACAGAACCTAAATATGTATATGGAGAGAGAGAGAGAGAGAGAGAGAGAGAGAGATGCTTAAACTAGAAGTAATTAATCAGCAATTAGATTTGGACAGATCTAGAGAGAACTATATAAATATCTGAAGTGACACCAGCAAACACTGAAGGCATTGTATTTCCACATGACTGTATCACTTTGTAAATTTCATTTTGCAGTGTCAGTACCGAGGAAGCTTGTGGCTTGCTTTTGTACAGCAACTCTGATGCTTCCTTGTTAAGGCTCCATCATTTTCAATACAATTACAGAAGAAGAGAAGCAGACTTAGCAACTCCACTAATTCTTCTCCCCCTTCTATGTGCTCAAAAGTAATTTGCCTTCTATTTTCCTTTTCCCCCTTGATAATGGCCTCAAACATGACTCTCCTGACCCTTCACTCAATTCCCTGTGTCCTACATTGAAAAAGACTGCGGGCAGATGAGGGAGTAGAAATGCTCCATCTTATTTTTCTCAGAAACACTCCACTAAACAGGGCTATTGAATCATTTATCAGTTTGTCTCTCTCCACCTCTTTCCATTTGTTCTTCTTAATGTCTTCAGCAGAGAGCTTGCAATACTAGACATGGAATGACTTTTTTTTTCCCTGTAACTGCTTCTGTTACAATTCCCCCAAACCTTGCATCCTAATTACTATACAATTACACCATAGTAAACAACAACAAGATGTGGTTTGTTATTATTAACAACAGAGAAGCAAGCATCTCTGAAGATAAATGGTAAATGGATATGGAATCAGGAATAGTGGAGGATAATTCACCCAGCAGCTTGTGGGTGAACACTTGTACAAAACCTAGTGGAATTTATCTAAATAATCCCAGAATGTGCTGTGTTTGCACAAAGGCAACAGCCAGATACGATTTTAAAAGTACAAATTATTACACAAAAAAAAACTGCCTGCATTTGAATTGTCAGGGACACAATAAAATTGTGAGTGACACAGTAAAAGAGCGAACTTAAAAAGCATGGTTTAACCAGCAAGTCAGTTCTGTGGATAGATCCAACCCACAGTCCTATATTTACTAACAGGACTTTCTTAAATTTATGTAGGTGTTAAGGATTAAATAAACTTTTCTCTGTGTGGATATTTTAAAACTCAGCTTATGCTATTACACTTCTTTCTGGCAGCCTTGAGTAATTATCCTAATCTAGAGAACAACTTTAAAATCCAACTGAATAAACATGTGTGCAATGCACCATTAGACTACACTCCATCACATAATAGCATAATGCAGTTTTTTAAATGGATCTGTAGAAAGGATTCATTAAGATAAAGTCCCAGCATCCCACCTGAGGCCAATAAAAATTCTGTCCAAACCTCCTCAAATTAAATTTTCTTCTTGAACATATCCTGTCTAATTACGTTTAGTATTATCCTCCTTAAGGAATTCTGAATCATCAGTGTTATTAACGGAGGGAAAAGGAAAACCAGATGCTGTGGACCGGATACCCAGCTGGTAAGAAATCAGTATAGTTTCACAGAAGCCAGAAGAGCTACAATGAATTACATCAGCTATGGGTTTGGTAAATACACATGTGGACAGATGTAGAGAGATTATATAAATATCTGAAGTTACACCACCAGAAACGTAAGTGAGTGGAGTTACACCACTGGAGAATTTGACCCAAAAGCTCTAATAAGATGAAGTTTATAAAAGAGCCACAGCTGTGTTGAGATTTCTTTTCTTTCACTGTCTAAATGTGAAAATAAATGTAAGAAACAGAAGTGCTCTAATTAGACATTTAGCTTTAAAAATCAGGAAGATAGCCAGCTAATTTCTAAGCACATTTTTGTTCTTGGGAGTTCAACTAACAAAGATATCATAATTACAATCATACTACATACAGATGAAGTACACAGCACATACTCGTAACTAAACTGTGGGATTGAATTCAATTCCAGATAAGATGCTTCAATTTTAGTCTTTAATGACACTCTTTTTTTTTTTCTTTCCCCCCTTTTCTTTTCTTCATTGTAATCCATACAGTAAGTACAAATTTGGACTGATATTTCCAAATGCATCTAGCCAGCCTGAAAACTGTGCATGGAATTTCTGGGCAGGCCCTGTGTTCTTCTGTTCCCTTGAACTCCATAAATTATCACCCATCCACAGCCACACAGCAGACTACAATATGGACTGAAAAGGTAAGCACAACACACAAACGACAACAAACCCAGGTTGCATTTCCTTTTCAAATAGAGAAAGTAGCTGCCCACTGCTGGCATCTGCACAGAGCCTCTGTTCTGCTGAAGATGTTCAACATTGTGCAGAGCAAGCAGGACTACCTTGTCTGGAGGCTATTCCTGTGCTTCAATTCCTCTACTCCTCAATAACAGGGTTTGAACACAAGACAGACTCTTGCTGTCTGCTTATTGCAGTGGAAGCATCCAGTAAATACTGATTATGCAGAGCTCCTCCCATCAAACAGCCCACTTCATGAATATCTGCACTGCTCAATCCTGAACGGTGCCTACCAAGAGCAAGCAACTTCTGTGGTTACTCAGAAGCAGACTATAATGTGCCTCAAATAATTCTTGACACAATTTGCCTCCTGATCTAGGTTATTCTGGAGCTCACCTGGTAGTTGAGAAAGTGTTGAGGTTTCAACATCAGATGCCGAAACCTTCCCTGACTCCCCCTCCTTTTTGATTTCTGATTTTACCTCTTATACTTACTTTCACATATACTTTTGTTTTGAAGGTGTATCTCATAGAATCTTTAGCCCACAGATTACTTTACATTCAGGTCCAAATTCACTTACCTTTAAAGAGCTTCTATAATTCTTCTGCAGATAGCTTTTAACCTCCAATATGCTAACAATTATTATTGTTATTAAAGTATAAATAATCTGAAAAGAAAGGACAAGAGTAAATGACATCACTTTTGCAAGAAGCATAATTTTACTTGTAGATAGAACTGGAATGATTTGATAAGTCTTTAAAACATAACTGTAACTAATTCCCTTGGTCCTGGAGATACTCCTGTAGCTAATACTGAAACTTTATCAATAGGTCTTGGATAACTTACTTAGATATCTTATAGAACTTATTCCCAAGGGACAATTTAGGCTCCCTTTCTGGTGGCAAAACCATTTGGTTGCATCGTAGGGTGTGTTATTTGGTATTTGAGTTGACTATACAAATATTGAAGAAATACCCATCTCCAAAGACAGAGGTAATTCCCTGTAATGTCTACAGCAAAGGTGTATTAGTGCCTTGTTCCATATCATGCCACCAGTTTACATTAATTAAGTTATTTGTTGATGTGAACAAAAATATATTAGGTGTCCTCCACTAGCCCACACATCCTCCTGATCAGAGTGTTGGGGCAACCCCTGGAATACTGTGTACAGTTCTGGAGCCTCCAACACAAGAAGGACATTGAGCTGTTGGAGCAAGTCCAGAGAAGAGCCATAAAGATGATCAGAGGGCTGGAGCAGCTCTGCTATGAGGACAGACTGAGAGAATTTGGGCTCTTCATCCTGGAGAAGAGAAGGCTTCCAGGAGACCCTAGAGCAGCCTTCCAGTATCTGAAGGGGGCCCACAGGAAGGCTGGGGAGGGACTGTTAACAAGGTCTTGCAATGACAGGACAAGGGGCAATGGGTTTAAACTGGCAGAGGAGAAATTTAAACTAGATGTCAGGAGGAAGTTCTTTACAGTGAGGGCGGTGAGACACTGGCATAGGTTGCCCAGGGAGGTTGTGGCTGCTCCCTCCCTGGACGTGTTCGAGGCCAGGTTGGATGAGGCCTCGAGTGACCTGTACTAGTGGGAGGTGTCCCTGCCTATGGCAGGGGGTTGGAACTAGATGATCTTTGAGGTCCCTTCTAACCTTACCATTCTATGATTCTATGATCTTTGGAAAAGGAAGTTCAGCTGTGACTATGTCCTGGGATCATGCTGAAAACAGAGCACATCTCTGAAAGCCAGCAGCAGCAATCTTAGAGCGCATTAAAGTGAACATGTTTCCAGAGTATTTTGGAGGATTACAATATTGCTACTCCTGCAAAGGGAAAACATACAGTGATAGGTTCATAGAGTTAGATGCAAATATTTGGGACCAAAAGCAATTTTTCCAACACTAAATTTTCTTTTGCCCTTACACGTTTTCTCACCAGTCTGGTAGCATGTCTCCAAATGGACCTGCCCTTTTCTTCTCTAGTGCTTTCAGTGACTGACTTTGAGTAATTAAAAGCTTTTAGACCAGATGGTCTTTTCTCACCACCACCCCCATAGCCGTGAGGCTCCTGAAACAGGACACCCATGGCAGCATCCATGCAACTGATGCCTCACATCCCCCTGGCAGGGAGGATTTCATTTAAGATTTGTCTCCAGAACAGCTTGTACAACAAATAGCTCTTACCATATACAATTTGCAAAGTTGCCAGTTTATCATGAATAGAGCTATTTGTAGTCTAGTCATATCATAAAATCTTGTTAAAAGAAACAACACAAAGAGGCTGCTCACTTTTCAGTTATGGTGCTTTTGAATTAATTTGAATCCAGATTGCCTCATGAGTATTGTTTGTTCCAATATGAAACAGTTTATAGTGATAAATTGCAGCAGCATCACTTGAGAGCTGCCTGGTACAGTACACAGCAGCCGACGTTGAGTCAGCTTTCATACCCAGTATTTACTGTAACTAGAGCGCAAACAGATTTTGTAGTTTGGAGGAGAGTGAAATGAAAAAAAAAAAATCAGTGAAACCTGAGTATTTTACATGCAACACACATGCAGGTGTTGGGTAATGCCAGGGCTTGTATTGGTGAAACCAAGCAAAGCAAATAGTGAAAATCTAGTAACACCTGACTCCCATCTGAGCCCTCTTGTCACCTGCAGCCAGGTATTTAATTATGAGCTTTGAATATTCTATAGAGACAGAAACCAGATTATTCTAGCCACACTTGTAGTGCTGAGCCATTTAAGATATATGCATTCTTCATCTAGCTTTAAATTTACTGTTACAACAGATGTTAGAGTCAAATCTCATTAGTAAGATTTCATGATTTCATTAATCTGCAGAATAAAGACAAAACATTTTAGCATCCTCTCAGCCATATACTTAATTAAGACGAAACAGGGTACATTCCATGACACATCACCCTGTGTAGGCAAGCTCTTATGTTAATGGTCAAGGGCCCAACTCAGAGAAGGAAAGCAAGCACTTGCCATTCTCATCAAAATCACCAGGGGTTCAAGAAGTCCTGACTCCTCTGTCAGACCTTATCACTGTGCGATTCAATAGCTTACAAGATTTTCTGTAGCCCCTGAGATGAAGAGGCAGCAGTTGTCTAACTTAGCCAAAATACTATTATCTACAGCCTTCTGAGAAGTATCTAAGGTCTTGCCTGGTGTTGCTAGACCTTGTCATAGGTCAGAAGAGTCACAGCTGTTACCTCACACTTAAAATATTTTTTCACATTTAATGAAATCAGTGAATTTTATGAGGCACTGGGCCAAATTAATCTCTAGTGCCCTTCCATCAAATGCAACTGAGTTAAACATGGATTAATTGAGGCCCACACAATTACCTCTTAATTAACCTTGAAGGGTTGGGATTAACCCTGCTGTTCAGGGTTAGAGACAAGTATGTTTGTCGTGGGAACTTCCGTATCATTGTTATCACAAAGTTAACGCTGACCAAAATGCATGTGCCAAAACACATCAGAGAAAATGAATCAGATTGCTCTTGCCCTCCTGCCCTTAACCTCTGCTTTCTGCAAGGTTCCAAGGGCTGCTTCTATTAGGAGAAATCAGGGGTGGACCCCAGAGTGCCTTTTCTGCAATCTCATCTATTAACATAAGGCCCTGAATACATGCACAGCAGGAAAGCAGACTGGAGGAAGCAGTGTGTTTCCTTTCAAGCGCCTTTTCAAACACTGTCCTATGCAAAATCTTGCAATGACTTTTACTTAAAGGTTGTGGCAATGTTTCTCCCTTAGGTCTGGTTTCCTGCCTGCAGCACAGACTAAAATGATTCAGTTTATATGTTTGAGAAAACACAATGTGACCACTGATGTTTCTTTAATGTGAAGCCAGAACAGTATCTCTCCCTGAACCAGAACTACAGTTTTAAGCTTGTCTTTAAACTATGAAGATACACAGGAAAACTGAATTTGTTTTAAATCACATGAAATCAGGCCAAGAAAAATCTTGGTAAGGATTTCACTCAATAGACAAGGGGGAGGAAGTGGGAGACAAACCAATCCTTTTAGGCTACCCTCTCTCTACCTTCAGATTTTAAAGTTATAGCAATATCAAGCTAACATATTTCCTTTTTTTTTTTTCCAGGAGGAAGACAAGTAGCTACAGCCTGCCTGCCACTTACTAAATTGCAACTCTCAACACATAGGAGCACAGTTTAGCTCGAAGGTTTGCTACAGCATTCTGCAACAGTTGGTGAAATTGCTCAGTTTGGAGATCTCACCGACCCAGATTTAACACTAGTTTAAGAGTACCAATTTGAATTCTAATTACCAGATATATTAACACCTATAGAAAATGAACATAATTTGACAAAACCCTTTAGCACATCTGAACTGTTATCAGCACGTAAAGGATATCAAGAATATATTATCATGTTGACTCTGAATCATGCCAGACTCATTTCAGACTTCAATGGGAATAGTTTTGCATCATGGAAAGCCACTACAATATGATTAAAATGCACTACGCCACCTACCATCTTAGACATCTATGCATACATGAAGTCTGGAATATGCTAAGGAGATTTTTTTTTCCCTCAACATTTTTCATCATCCATGGTAATTACTGGTATGTGATAATTCCAAATCTTACAGACGAATGTTTAAAAAAACTTCACTTGTCATGAGTGCAAAACATTACACAGTAAAATATAAAGTGCATTTTACATTTGCTTGCAGAGACAATTTACAAACCGTATCCATATGAGCAGTAAGTAAACATTCTCTTTTGCCAGCAAGAATTTTGTACCTTCCTCCCACAAATCAGTGGCAGAATTTTTGCTCACAAAAGCAATGAAAAATAAACACCCCCCAGCAGGGATCTGAAAATTTGCAGTGTCTTATTAGTATAATTTCTTGCTAGCTGTAATTTTTATATTGCAAAAGTATTGTTAATAAAGCTGTTACATTTTCTGTTTTAGACTAAGGCTCAAAGTGAAAAAAGAACTGAATTCTGTTTTCTTCAAATAGCAGGGTTATATATGTAAATATATCCACACACACATACATACATATACTGAGACAAGTTTCCTACCCTTGATTCAGTGGATTCTTCACTACTGAAAAGTAGTTTTCTTTTCTGGAAGTGCTTTTAAGAGGTAATTAATTCATGACACTGAGGGGTTTAAAGATGTAGGTGAAAGCAAATGGGCCTTATGCTCTAGAAATATTTCATTACAGTGAGGGTGGTGAGGCACTGGAACAGGTTGCCCCGGGAGGCTGTGGCTGCTCCCTCCCTGGAGGTGTTCAAGGCCAGGTTGGACGAGGCCTTGAGTGACCTGTACTAGTGGGAGGTGTCCCTGCCTATGGCAGGGGGTTGGAACTAGATGATCCTTGAGGTCCCTTCCAACCTTACCATTCTATGATTCTATGATTCATTAGGTTTGTACGCATACTTTAGGTACCTGACACAGCATGGATTATACAGACCACAATCTAAACAGGCAGTTTACTTCCTAGAAGTCCTGATTTATGCTAGAAGGCAAGACAAACTTGATCCAGAACACCTAAATGTGTTTTATAGTATTGTAATTACATCAAGGGAAAAAACGTAGCAGGAAAACAAAAAAAAAAAAGCAAAACCAAACCAAAACCAAAACAAACAAACAAACAAAACCCAACCAAAAACACTAAACCCCACACTTCTAAGCAATTAAATAGGAACTGTTATGCTGGATCAACTGATTGATCTGTCTAGTTTGGTAACAAAATTTCCCAGGTTATATTGCTCTAAAAGGGCATTTTGTCAAACAGAAAATAACAGATGATTACAGAATGGAAAAAGGGATGCCGCAAGCACAAGTCAAATACAAAATAATTACTTTGAAACTAGAGCTATGTAGGTTTATGAAATTGAAAGGATTGGACAAGAACAAGTGTATTAGAGGGGGAAATCCACTATAAGACAAAAATCAGACAGACTAGAATTTTAAAAAAAAAAAAAACAAACCAGTCCTTTTTCCTTAAATATTTACCTTTGTGTACTATAAGCAGCTAGATGAAACCAGTCCATGAAGTATATCTCTTCTGTATCTGTTCAGCTGTTGCTGATTTGTCCTATATTCAGTTCAGATCAAGGATAGGAATTAAAGTTAAACCATCTTTTATTTAAGCAACAGTCTATAACATTGTTCTTGGCTTCCCTGGGAAAAGAAAATGGAGAAAGATACAAGGGAATGTGACATGGGTTTAGTTTACATAAAATACAAACCACGACTAATGGGACAGACTGAATGGCACCTCAGTTTGGAGCACTTACTCCATGATATATCAAATACCTTTATTGAAAAGGGTAGTCAGGCATTGGAATGGGCTGCTCAGAGAGGTGATGGGGTCACCATCCCTAGAGGTGTTCAAAAAAACATGTAGACATGGCACTTTGGAACATCATATTATGGGCATGGTGGTGTTGGGTTGATGGCTGGACTTGATCTTAGAGGTCTTTTCCAACATTAAAAGTTCAATGCTTTTATTACCAGAGCAAAGTGGAGAACAGATAACAGTTAGGAGTGTCATGCTTGCAACAGAATCCCCTCATAGATAAAAAATTCCTGAAAAGAAGTGTAGATGACAAGATGATAAACCAAAACTGGGTTTCACACATTGTCACTGAGGGTCCTGAAGCAGGGTCTGGCAAGGGGAGAGCAGGAAAGCACTTCTCATCCAGTAGCCACTTTACAGAAAAGCCACAAATATATCCATTCCAGATTGATTCCTACGGCATCTTAAAACAACCATCAAGATTTATTTGCAAATTATATGTTCTAAATAATACATTAAGAAGTACTAAATACCTAATTGCTGCCATGATGCTTTCAGCACATGCACTTCCTTCTCCCAGTTGAGCCAGCCCTTTCTGTTGTGTTGTTACCTTATTAACCATTTAATAACCATTGTACCTTGAGTAGTAGTGCCTAGAGCGATAATACAGAAAGAAAATTTCACGCAGAGGACTATGCTATAGACTATGTTGCAAAAGTGAATGTCATGGCCACAGTATCAGGCAAATCAGTATCAATCTTCCATTGCCCTTCACCAAGTTAGGCAGAAATAGTTATGCTCTTATACCCTCAGGCACAGGCTTTAGGGACAGAAAGTTTTATAAGAAAGGTTTTTGTTTGTTTCTTTGTTGGTTTGTTTGTTTTTTCATGTGCAATTAGTTTTGTCTAAGTTGTTCTTAGATCAAAACTTTCTTTTCAATTTTTAGTTAACCTATTATCCCTGTTTCTCACAATGCATATGTATTTACCAGCACCTGAATCATCGTCATGGTGTATCGTGGACACTCAGTGAGAGATGTATGTAACACTAACAGTTTTAAAACAAAATTGAGGAAGAAATTCAGACTAAATCATGTATGTGTGTGAATTAGTAACCCTGAATCAAGAAAACAATTTAATAATTTAAATTCCATATTAATTTATTAAGCTTCTCGTTTGAGGTCTGTGGAAAAAAAAAAAAACATAGAGTTTAGTCAAACTAAAATATCCAAATTATACCATTCTGAAATAATAAAAACAATAAAGCAAAACCCATAAAATGCTATGATCAGAAGCTTTGGGTATCAAGACCAAGCAATTTGTAAAATGATTTTACAGTTCTCATATCCAAAATGTTAGTAAATACATAGACAAGAAGAGAACTGAGCAGCTTTTTAAAGCCTTGCTCTATATAGTTTCAGTCAAAAGTTTGTCTACTAAATACATTAAA
>VWYK01053763.1:0-12207 GCA_013399775.1 Semnornis frantzii
AGAATTTTAAAGGAAATTCTGTTGTGACATGCATATCCCAGACAATTTAAGGAACCTTGCTTAACATTCATAATTGTCTGCCTGCGCAGAAGGTGTTAGAGTGGAGGAATTCAGGATTCTTGACACTTATTTCTCAACCTTTCCATTTTTTCCAGCCTGTTCAGAAAATGAAATTGTGGTAGTTCATTCTTTAGCACAGTCATCTCCCGTGACACATCTGCAAATAGTTATTTATTCCATACATTCCTCTGCTTGATGTAGAGCTTAAAACTTATTTAGGGTGTTGCTTTTAAAATTTGTTTTATGTTTCTTCTAAATTATATAAAATGGGGGGGAAAACACAAAATAAAAAAGTAAGGGAGCCAGTTGTAGCATCTTGGTGACAAATGCCTCAGTGTCACGGAGAAGCTCATGCTCTGTATGAGCACTCCCTGGAAACCTGAGCAGCATGGCTGTGGTACCCAAGGAGTGAATTTTGGCTATTAGACTGAAAGGCTGTGGTAATTCTTATCAACCTGTGTAACTATCCTGCTTTGTCGACCGGAGCTACTGCTTCTGCGTGGCTCTCTAGCCTGTTCTGGAACTGTTCAGACTCACTCAGAGGGGCCTCACCTCTCACTCAATGGATACCATATTGCACTGACATGTAGTTAGTTACGTGGTTTGGATTTGAGTTTGAGTTGAAATATTGCTCTGTAGAAAATAACTTTCCTGTGCCTATCTTAATACTGTGTGTTATTTTTGTGTGCACTTTCTTTGGCTTTAACTAAGCCCTAGAGGCTTTGGAATCAAAGGATTAAAAAATAACAATAGCAAATAAAAAGCATAATTTTATTTTCAGTGTTGCTAGGTACCTCATCCTGTGTACCTCATCTATTATTTACTAGATAGCCATAGGCATACCAGCAATTCACTAAAGGAATGAACATGAAATATGAAAGCAGTGATTATCCTCTAAAGTCCAAATTAAACAGGCTGTTATCATTACTGCTTTCATTCTGTGTCTCTGTGTTCTGTAGGTACTGTCCTTTCTCAGACTATTTTTATTTGCCACAGTTCTGTAGTTAACAGCTGTAATGAGAAGAGAAGGATTTAAATATCATTTCAGTGTTTCTCTTGAAACTCATTTGTGTCCTGTGAGAGAGAAAACACAGCACTGTAGAACAGACTCCATACTGCAGGGCATCTTCACCCATAGGACTACCTGGTGCAGTGTCAATTCAAGTCAGTGAGAAGACTCTGCTGACTGTCAGCAGGCATTGGATGAGGATGTGTCAAGTGAGGTCAGGCATAAAGAGACACATTCCAGACTATAGTTGCACTACATGTTCATGAAAGGGGAAGAGGTGCTGGGAATCCATTCTGTCTGCTTGAAGATACTGTTTGGAGGATAGGTGCAGCTTTGGATCAGAAGGGCTCAGATGTAACCTCTTGATTTACATCTAATTTTCCACGTACAGACCGAATAGAGGCTAAAAATGTTTTCTGCTTCTCTAAGTGGTTACAAGAGAACATCTGGAGAGGGGTGAAAAAATGTAACACATTTCTTCTATTCCACTTCCTCCTTCATTATACTAAGAAGCTACCCATGCCTTCAGAGTTTGAAAAATAAAAATAAAAAAAAAAAAACACATATTAACCTCTATTTCTGTAGCTACTTTCCTTCCTTTCCAGAATAATTTTCCCTACCATAAGTGGGATTTCTGGTGAGTATTAAGGTTTAGACTGGAATCATAAATTAATTGGACAGCACTTCTTTATATTCTGATTTATTTTAAATGTTTGATTTGGAGTCCTGAAGGAGCTTTTGCAGAGGAAAATCTCTGTATGTCTGGGTAGCTGGGTACTTGTGTGTCTGGAGTTTGTGAGTATCAGCCAAATGAAAAGGAAATCTGTGCAGAATTTCCCCAAAATTGAATTAGATTTTTTGATGTACTGCCTAGATACTAGCAATTAATTTCAGAAAATATTTTATCACATTACAATTTAGTCTTAGAATACTTTGATTGTAGATGAAATCTATGGAGGATTCTCCCATAAATCTATCCAGAACTATCACCTTCTTAGAAACAAATATAGTGCATACTGATTTTTGTTTACTATTCCTGATGATTCTGCAGACTTTCTTGTTAAATTCAGCTTTTCATAGATCCCTTTTAAGTTTTGAAAATGTCAAACTGTAGAAAGGAAGGATTACATAGGCCTGGAGGAAGCAGGAGACTCAATTCTGCTCACAATGACCTCAGTAACAGCAGTATTTGTTGCTTTCAAGGCTATTTATTTTTCTATTCTTGTTATGGAAAACATTTTAATTGATGTTAAGGCATCTTCTAGACCTTGTCGTGGACCATGGCATTGTGGAGCTGTACAAACAAATAACAAAATCAAGTATTTTAAACTCATTTTGCCTTTTGGATTTTAGGGCTTTACAAGTGAGTTCCTTAAAGGAACTTTATTTTTGTTTTGTTTTTAACCAAAGGTCTGAAACCTTTTTGGTCTCTTTTCTTCATGAATATTAATAATGTGAAATAAGATGAATGTAATAGTTGTATATACATCATGGCTTAGATTGGAAGAGACCTCTGAGATGATCTACTCCAGCCTCCCTGCCATGGACAAAGACACCTCTCAGCTAGACTCAGCTGCTCAAGGCCTCATCCAGCCTAGCCTTGAACAGACCCAGAGAGGAGGCATCGACAACCTCCTTGGGCAACCTATTGCAGAGTCTCACCACCCATGTGCATATACAGTAACATCTGACTAAATGCTCTTCATCATATTGACATGTTCTCATTTCTCATAGTATTTTGTTAAATTGTGTCTGGCTCTTCCAGCACTCTGTCATTTACTTTGCGTCCATAATAGACTCTCTTCCTCTTGGTAATAATCACAGTCAAGGGACTGAAGCCTAAATAATTCCTAGAAGAAGGAAGTCAACTATTTTATGGCAAAGATACCAGAGTGGGTTTTTTCCTTAAGCTGCAGTCTTCTCACATTGTCATTGACTATTCCTTTGTACTGGGTATCACCAAAGTTCCTTCCATTTGAATGGACTGTCATCACAGGTGCACTGGAATGGATAAGCTGAGGAAATGTAAGTGAAGTGCTTTCAAGTGCTGAGAAACAGTGGAGATATATTGGGGGCAAGTGCTCCTGTGCACTGAAACATGTAAGCTTGTGCAATCTGCTTGCCAAATGGTGGAGTTGTGGTATGATACTTACTTGCCAAGAAATGGGCTTTATAACTGCTAGCAAATTAAGAATGCAAAGAGAAGCACAAAACACTGTGAAATCCATTAACGAATTTACTCTGTTATTCAAATTTAGTTGGGGGGGGTGGGGAACCAACCACACACCAAAAAAAAAAAAACAGCTGAGAGGAAAAAGTATTCCAGAACTGCAAGATTGTAGAGATCTGTTCAGCAAGGATGCTGAAAAGTGTCGTGGGATCTCATATATACAGAACACCAGTTTACATCACTCTCCATTAGGTCCAGAGATATAGTGCCTTTGATTTCTCCTTTTTCTCCACCTCCCACCATTCACTTCAGATGAATGGTGGGCACTGTGTCTCTCTGTGATATGGAAAGGAATGGATTTAAGCATTTTGATTGTGAAACTCCTTCTGGCCGATGATCTCTCACACAATGTTAGTCACACGTTACTGACACTACATTGCAAAAAGTACTGCACACTATCGTGCTGTGTTAGTTGTAAATGTGTACATACCTGTGTTAAAGTTCTCAGTTACCAGTCCCACTGGCATGTTGGAGCCTGCAGGAGAAGGGAGGCTGCGTTAGTGTTTCACCTCCAGCAGCAGCAGCCCGTGCAGAGACACTGCTGGAGAAGTGTGAGACACTTGAACTGCTGTTGCCTGTACTCTGCCTGTTCTGTGAATAAATAGGTTGTCAATCCAGCACTTTAAACAAGCACTTTCTTCTTTTTTAACCCAGCTTTTTGACATTTTCCATTAAGCATACTGTAATAGAAAAGATGAGTAGAATTTCTCTGCACACCAGGAAGAGCAACCTGTCTGCTTGGCACGAAGGGCCCTTTTCTCTGCTGTGACTGAGAGCTTCTACCATAGCGAATTACTTCTGGAGGCTAGATGTTGATAGGCCTTCCCTCTGTGACTACCTTTCTCTCTCTTTGACTTCCTCACTCTCTGCCTAAATTCACAAAAGAGCCAGGGGGTAACACAGTGCTTGGTGTGAGCTAGGAGCGCAGAATGAAAAGCTCTTGAACAAAGCACTGAGTGTCAGGATCTGCTTTATACAGCCTTTCCAGCAGAGATCCTATGTCCAGCTGTGAGTACTGAGCATTTGCTGAGACTCTGGAGGCTCTCCAGTTAGCCACTTTGTGACCTTGTCCACTGTCAAAACCCACTGCTATGTGGCAGTGTTGCATGTGCAGGGCATATTCATCAGTGCTCATCATTGTGCATGTGTAGGAAGATTTAAACAGAGATACTTGGTGCTCTGCTAAACATAAACTTTTAGAAGAAAACTGTTATTAATAGATCTTAATGGATCTCTGGTGTCTAGTTGGTCAACGGACTGTTAGGATAAATTCTGTTCTAGCAAGCTGTAATGCTATGTAAATACTTGCTTGAGGAAAGGCAAGCATAAATGGAAAATGCATGTATGGAAATACACAGAGGCATGCAAAATATTTAAATAGTTGTCCATTATTTAAAGCTGTTTTGAAAACTAATTCATCAGTAATTTAATCTTCCAAGGAGGTCATTATTGTCTAAGTACTTGGATCTTGTAAGAGTCTACTGCTGCTTGTTCTGCTTCCTTCTCATATTTGTTATTGAAACACAAAGTCTGTCTTTGGAAGGCCACTGGAAAATAAACTCCATACAGGTAGCATAGTGTTTCCTAGCAACGTCATGTCTACACCAGTGATGCTTACTTCTCTCTTTAAGCCAAATACAAAGTCATGTCCATTAATCTCCAGCTGCACATAAAACTTCTCAAAGACTTTGTTAGCTTCCTGCTGTTCATGTTTTCATCTTGCTCACATGCTGCAAAGCAAACTGCTTCGGTGATTTAATTCTCTCCAGTGCCTCAGTATAAACTCAACTCTGTGCGTATCTTGACAATCACTATTTGTTTTTCATTTAAAACAAATAATTTGTCCTAAAGTATGATGCCTCCCTCAAACGTTAGCATATATTCCTTGTGCTGTGAAAGAATACATTTTTAAAATTATTATTTTTTTTTAATACAAAATAGTATCAAACTAAAAGCTCTGGGCCTTGTTTCTCTCTGCTGATGGATTTCTGTGTGAAATGAACTGAGTGGTCTTGGCCATTCACAGGGATCTGGTGTCATACTCCCCAGTGTTGGTGGAGATCAATCTGCTGTGTCAGTGCTAGAAATGATGCCGGTTTAGGGACTTGGGAGGACAAAACACAAACACTTTGGCTGCTGTTATTTATAGAGAACTTTTTCTTTAGGACAACTGAGGTCTCAGCCCAGCACCTTCCATAGGCCCAGCATTCACCTTCTTTAAAAATAGTAAAGAAAACTTTCAGAATTACACTGAAAATTGCTGTGGCTGTGGACTACTTAGTGCTATTAAATTTTAAATTAGTCACTATAAATATATCAGGCAATAACCTAATGAGGAAAAGTAAAAGTGAATGCTTCAATATTGTGAAACCAGTTGTGTGAGTACTTGGATGCAAAGTAGCTCTCTTTCTTACGTGGGAAACTTCTGCAGCTCTGTTGAAAACCACTGTGGAGTTGGAGGAGCTTCTCTCTAGCATCACCTGGATACAGCAGAGACAGCTGGGAGGAGTAGAAAGTGACACAAACTCAGAGCTGTGGCTGAACAGGTTTATAGGAACAAGCAGTCTAAATTAGTGATTTCTGGAAGGCTGTTCAACCTTTCACCACTAACAGAAAAAGCTGCTCTAGTCTGACAGCTGCTTATATTCCTGGTCACCTGGAGAGGGCAAGGGAGACAAAGGTGGTATACTGTCATCTTAGTCTTTCTCCAGTGCCACACATCTGAAGTGATGCTGTTCAGACAAAGCAAAGACACTTGCTTTTGGAGTATCTCCCACTACCGCCTTCCTCACTCACAGCTGGTGAAGTGAATATCTGTGCTCTGGTGGAGTGCCCATTAGTTCCTCAGTGCTCTTCAAATCCCTGGGGAAAGGAGTGGAGTGCTTGCTTAGTAGTAACAGCTTGGGTTCGTGATAGCAAATGCAAAGGGCTAAATCCAGCCACTCAGACCTGAGAGGGCTGGACCAGGTCCCTGCATATCTTGATGCCTACAGTGACCCATCACTGCTGATGGAGAGGAAAATGAGCATGCTCATAAAGCATGAAGCTTTATGAGCTGTACTGAGATTAAACAGCAGTGAGATTAATTAACACCAGATATTAAGTTCTCTGGTGGTTGTAGAGATAGCAGGATTAGACTGTATTTCCAACCCAAACGAGAGATCTTTTGAACTGCTGGGATCCAATGTCTGTTGTCAGCATGGCAACAAAACCTTCTACTGCTGCTCAGACTAATGAAATGTGCTATAAGATGTCTACTGCAGGACTCCCAAATCTTCTGTCACCTCCACAGAAAAATGCACGTTAGTTTGGGTTGGGTGCTGATAGGTGTATATGCAGAGGCTGAAATTTAGCTGTCCTACCCTCTTCCATAATGAATATTCAGTAAGATACAGCAGTTGCTCCTGAGGGTCATTTAGTTTCAAGTAGCCAAAATGCTCTATTCTCTATGAACATTTTGTTAGAACATATAAGCACCTTAGCTAATTAATATTGTTGCTCCAAATTAAGCTCTTGTTATACAAGAAGTCACATCATATCCATAGTCAAATAAAGTCATAGATCATTTGTGGGATCTCTCTTCTAAGGTATCTTTCAGAAGACATGAAATGCTGCATCATTATATAATCAAGCTCAGCATTACATTAGTAGGTCTTTAAAAGAAGGAAAATATTTTCAAAACAATTTATTTAAACTATTTCTTCAGAGATACTCTGGAGGATTATGCAATGCATGTCATAAAAGGTGCTGTGAACATTGACCTGCTTGCTGAAGAAGACATTCTCCCTCATATGTGATGTACACATGTGTACAGTGGGGAAAATAAGAGGCTGTGATCTTGTGTCAGTAGACTGTAATGTCTGTCAACTCAAGACCTGAACTTTTACAGGGTGCTTTAAAACATGTTAGGGCTGATGGTAGGATTCCTCCTGCCATTTGGCTTGAGTTAAATCCCCCATTTCCCTGAGGTGTCTCACTTCTGTACCCTCCTTCTGCACCTCGGAGCTGTGGCTGTGGGCCAAGAGAACTTTTGTCCCACATGCAGGAATGAGCCTTTTTGTCTGCACAGCAGTATTGTCAGCAGTCTGAGTGGCAGTGTGAATGAGTGTGTCTTGTACTTACCTTCTCCATTTCTTCAACCAGATGGCTGCCCTGATTTGTGCAATGGCAACGGGAGATGCACGCTGGGTCAGAACAGCTGGCAGTGTGTCTGCCAGACCGGCTGGAGGGGGCCTGGATGCAATGTTGCCATGGAAACCGCCTGTGCTGATAACAAGGATAATGAGGGAGGTGAGCACAAGTCTTTCAATTCCCAGTCCCTAAGGAACAGAGGGTTATACGTGATTTCTTCGTGAGTCCTTTTCCTTCAGAAAGACTTTGGCTGTCATTGTTATCAAGTGTTGCTGTTACATTTCTTTTGAAACAAATGAGACTGAGCAGGCTGTGGCCTTTTGGAGAGCTCTGGTGACCCGCAACACCCACACCAGGAGCAGACAGGCAGGCTCGGTCCCACCCCACATCCTTCTGAAGCCCACAGTGGAAAGCATGGCCCAGCAGTCCAGAACTTTTCTCCTGTGGCCTCTTGGCCCGTGTGGATTGCAAAAGAAGTCACGGTCCCTATGTGCATGATTGAGCTGATCTTTAGCAGCAGTTACTGAGCTCTGTGCTAGAGGCCAGGGTCATGCCATCCTGCACGTAACCTGGATAAGTGGTTGTAGCTTGCTGTCATACTGCACAGCTCGTGTCCTAGACTTCAAAGGGCTGAGTGAAGTGTGCTGAGCAGTTCTATATGGACTGGTGAGCAGTCCTATAAGGAATATTCCTATAAAATAGAGATTTTGTGTTCTGGGTTTACTTTCAAAGATGGCATCAGTTTTGTAGAACTTTCTGATGGTGTGTTAGGCTCTTGTAGGCTGGAAGCAGTTCTGAGAAGGTGTGCCATCTAAACAAGACTGCTTAATCTAACTCCTTCATTGGAAGTGGCCCTCTTACTCCTTTCACTGGAATGTCTCATACCCCTTCATTTTCTCATGCTTAATTAAAAATCAAACATCAGACAGAGGTTTCTTCCTTCAGACTGCTTTGCTTTGCTTTGGCCAATAATTAACCTGAAGAGCACATCTGTTGTTTTTGGAGTATTCAGTGCTTTACAGTATTATACAGCACTATTATATAACATTTCAGGGTGTAAAAACTGTTTGCAAATTCTAGATTGGGGAAGCATTGTATTTGAGTTTGACTACATTAGTGACCACAATTCAGTATTATCTGTTAATTTTAATCTGAAAATCCTCTGTTAGGTCTTTGGTTTCACATGCCATCGGTTCTTACAGAAATATTTTTGAAGAGCTAGAGGTGATTCAGTGTCATGAAACTGGAACTTGCTTTAGAGCTGTTGCCAAATTGCAAAGAGCAGAATTTAACTGCCAGATTACATGAGTTGGGATTTAACTGTACAACAAACCCCACTAAACTTGTGTTAATGTGCAGCATGAGAAACTAAAAGGTGAACTGTGTAGGTTTGCAAGTGTTATAGGCTTTGAAAAATTTAAGGAAGGTTTGAAAATGGAGTTTCCTCAAAATGAGCAAGTTTGGAAAACATTGTTTGGAAATATGGAAATAAGATATTTAGCTACCTATGCAAGACCCTGCTCTGCACTTGTAAAACAGACAGGCAAATGGAGGGGAACTAACCACTGAGACCATTCCATTGTTCATCACAATTTAAAACTGCAGGAGTCTAAAACTTTGTTTATGGAAGGCAAGTCCATCAGAGGCAAAGAATACATGAAATAGGTGTGACATGCAACAGACAGAACGTTCACCAGCATTGACAGGCAAAGCACATGCCTTCCCCTTTGCCATGGCTGCACCTCGAAGACAGGTTTGGTCTGGCTGAAAGCTAGAAAGCTTCAGGGGAGAACTCTTCAGATATTCTCCACATTTGTAGGTTGGAGTCAGGCTTTTTTTCCAGAGGCTAGAGAGGTTACTGCTTATAGGAATGGAAACCATTGAAACCCTATTGCTTTTCCAAGGTCCAAACAAGCTGAAAAGTCAGTTTGACACACATGTTTTCACATGGGGATTTTGAGATAAAGACAGAAATTCATCTCCTCTCCTGACCATTAGCTCAGGACCTTAATCCAGTGAACATTTCTGTTCTCCAACAGCTGCATCCTTGTTACAGTTCTGTAGAGTTCCTCTGTAAGGCAGCTTAGGTGATGTTCAGCCCCTGCCCATAGCTCTCTCTTCACATAACTGCAAGGTAAACCTGAAACAGGCAAAACCTTTGCATGAGCCACGCTGCGTTCTGTGCACAGGGCAGGTGGTGCAGGCCGAGGGGTACCCACAGTACAGGTTTCTGTTGTTGTTTCAATTTGCTTGATTATATTTTGAGTTTCAGATGGCGTGCAGGTCTTTCTGATACATGCTGTAAGGACAGAGTTGTCACTCCCATCAGTTTATCAAATTGTCTGTCACAGGAGCCAGGAAAATATCCAAAAAACAAATATAATCATTTAATACTTAGTGTCTTAGAGTGTAGCTCTACCTTGCCTTAAGCTGCACTACTATTTGTCTGCTTCACTACACATCTGGCCAGAAACACATCCTGTGTCTATGAATGCTTACATAGAGGAAACCACAGGAGTCTGCAAGGTTGAAGAAGGAGGAAGAGATGTATGCTCTGTTTCAAGAAGCACCTTTAAGTAATTGTGACCGTGTATTTAAGAGACAGATAAAGTTCAGTTTTCTCACTAGACAAAGCTAGAAACTTTCCTATGGCAATGTTAAAGATTCATCTAGTTAGCAGAACCCTGAGTTTCCCATAAAGTGCAAGCTTATTGAAAGAAATTGTCCCTCTTCCCAGTCACTCTCTTCATTTGAAACTGATCAGAGTTCATTTGCAGAGAAGTGTTGAACTCATCAGCTGCTCCATCATCAACATTGCTCTGTTAGCATAAACAAGTACTTATAGAGTAGTACCAAAGGTGTAGGCTGTTCCTCCAAGAGGCAGTAAGGTGGCTAAAGATACAGTCTTTTGCCAAAATGGTATCCTTATCTGGAGACCTGAATCTCCTCCTTTTCCATCCATCTATTCATGTTGTTAAAATACTGTTGCTTCACTGAAATGGAACTATCATTGTCTGTCTGCCTCTGTGATGGTTTGGGAGTTCCCCACCCCCCCACACTTTGAAATGACCCAGACTAGATCTCAGCCGGACTGGAAGTTAAGAGATGAAGCTATATTTACAGCTCAGCACAATATACAAGCAAATATATACAGTATATACAAGAATATTTACAGAAATATACAAGTTTAAGGTAATACAGACACACAACACCCCTCCCAGAAATCAGAGACCCCAGGAGGGGCTCCCAACCACCCTTCCACCTTCTCCCCACCCCTACACCTTACCCCAAGGTTTGGCTTACGCGCAAGGAGGATCGACTGGGAAGGATTAGAAGAAAAGTGGTTAGTGAAGTTATTCAACAGAGAGGAGAAGCCAGAGCTGCTAGCCCAAGACCCAAGCAGCAAGCCCGTAAGTAAGCAAGTAAGTCCCTTGTGACCCAGACTGCCAGCTCGAGAGACTCTTATCTTCTTTGTTATGATTTCCTTATACCTAAACATCGCAGCAAGCCTCTGAGTGAAGTAGACATCGCCACTGTTTTACCTTCACAGCCTACAGTATAATTTTCTCTATTAAAAAATATTCCAATTAGCTCAAACCAGCACAGCCTCCCTTCCCTGTGTGGCAACAGGTTTAGCATATTTTGGTGCTCTTCCACTGCTCAGCCATTCTTACTGCAGTTGCATCTCACAATCAGATTCAAAGGCCTTGGGCCAAGTCTTCATTTCATGGATGTCAGGAAGAGCATCGCCACTGACTCCAAAGAGATTCCCATTTGTCCTGTTTTGTCGTCTTATCTGCCATGATGCAAACTCCATACCATAGTTCAAAAAGAAAAATGAAAGATTATACTTAATATTTTCTTTTTATTTTAGATTAATGTCCTTTAGTTGGTTTATTCCTTGAAGCAGCAGATGTGTCCCTGCCTCATTGAGACTTACAAATCTTCATTTTAAATGAGACATCAGTGTGTATTACTCAAATAAAAGGAGATTGCAGGGCAGAGAGAGGAGTGTCCAAGTTGTTTGCTCCCCTCAGAGCTGTTCAAGTAGAGCTGTGCATAATCCAAGGCAGCACTGGGAAATTGGCCTGTATTCGGCCTGACAAGCACATGTCAAATCTAGGTCTAGGTTTAACTGAGTCTTCATTATGAGCCTGGGTAGGGTCACTACATTCAGTAGTCTGCTTTGCTGAAAAAAACTTCAAAGACTCTTGTTTATCTCTTTGTTCATATTTTTGGAGGAAGCCTAACTGCAATTTATGAGGTTCCTGGCATTGACTCACTTCTAAAGTCTTTTTTGAATTGAAAGATGTTTGTTTTCCAAAACATGTCTGGATTGCATAATTTACTTACTGTGGCCACTTCTAAATCTAATCCCTTCCCTTAATCAGTCCCTCAGTAGTTTAATAGTTATTAAGCATCTTTTGGAGGGATTAGAAATAGCTTTATTTTAAGACCCATAATTGTGATTACAATGTATAATCCCCCCAACAGACATGTATAACCCATTTAATTCATCATGGATTTAGCTTAGGAAATTAAGGGATTAGAAATGATATTTTGAGGAATGGGAGAAGGCAGGTTACTTTTTAGGTTCATATTTCTTTTGACATATTCCATAAGGAAATCACTACAGTGCCTGTTCACACCCATCTTTTTATAAGAAATATTTTATAGTAATTTGCTGGTTCCTAAACTGAAAAATGTTTTTAGTATCTTGAAACAGCCTTCATAAATTGTGTGTCATAAAATCCCTGAATGGCTTGGGTTGGAAGGG
>VWYK01053992.1:10098-33456 GCA_013399775.1 Semnornis frantzii
TCTGCTTTAATCCATGTCACTCTATTGATCAGGAGAGCAAGTCTACTTGGTGTGCACTCTGTGAGGCAGTATGACACTCAGAATTTGACTCCCTGTGACTTATCATGAAAGAGTCAGTCTAACTTTCACTAATTAACCTCCCTCTTTTAAAATTAGTTAATTTGCAACTGACCCTTCTGAATTTTACCTCTATCCTCCCTCTTTAGTCAAGATTATGGAGAATAGAAGGCTTCAAGGAGACCTTATAGTAGCCTTCCAGTATCTGAAGGGGTTCTACAGGAAGGCTGAGGAGGGGTTATTTACAAGGTCTTGCAAATGACAGGACAAGGGGCAATGGGTTTAAACTGGAAGAGGGGAGATTTAAACTCGATGTCAGGAGGAAGTTCTTTACAGTGAGAGTGGTGAGACACTGGCACAGGTTGCCCAGGGCAGTTATGGACCTCCCTGGAGGTGCTCAATGCCAGGTTGGAGGAGGCCTTGAGCGACCTGTTCTGGTGGGAGGTGTCCCTGCCTATGGCAGAGGGTTGGAACTAGATGATCTTTGAGGTCCCTTCCAACCTAAACCATTCTATGATTACCAACCTTCCTTCTTTACCTCACAGACTCTTCTTTCTCCTGAGAGTTTCCAGTGGCATCTACAGTATCATGGACATTAAACCAAAGAGAACCAGCCCATTATTTTTCTTGACAATGTCAGAGATATACATAGCATGTGGTGGCAGAACAGAGACTCACAGATAAAGCAAAATTCACTACCATTTTGTTCCTCAGATTGTGGTGGTTAACTGGTGACAAGATAAAACTTCTCCCAGAACCACCTAATACAGAAGAGGGGAATGGTCTTGCCAAACAATGCACTTGTGTTCATTTGACTCAGAGTCAAGAGGGTTAGAGCAGCTGTGTTAGGTTCAGAGGAGATTATTTCACACACAGATCAGATCACATGGAGTGCTCAGAGCACTCTACTCTGGCTGATTTTCTGTCCTGGACACCAGTGACATACTCATCTGCCAATACCATACAGATCTAGAATCTCCATGAGAGGAGGCCCAGGGCTTTTCACTAGCCAGCATGTTAGGACCACATTTTTATCATCACTGTAGTGCCTAGCAGAGCTTCTTTTCACCAAGGTTCAGCAGAGAGATGCCCATCACAGCTGTCCTGCAGAACTGCCACTTTCCATTGTTAAACAGGAGATATTAACCCGCTTGTGCTCTGGGGGGTTCCTGCCCCATCAGGGGATTGAGTTGCTTCTACTCGTGTCTCAGGTTATAGAAGTGACTCTGCTTCTCTGTTAAATGATGGATCATGCCCTTTCATACCCTTAAAAATAAATATGAGACATCACTGATCCTCATTATTTAATTTCCAAGGACTATACATCGATTGGTGAATAAAGCTGTCAGGGGTGGTAACAACTCATCTCTACTGTTGCAAACCTACAAATTAAGTTGAAAGGGACCTTAGCTCTTAGATAGCGTTCCAACATCAACTGCCTTTCTAAAGCAAACCTTTCTGTACCATCACAACCAGTGACCTCTGCACCATTCTTGTTTTGTTTGGATCATGTTTAACCCCAATTTGTGCTGAAACGGAGCCAGGCAAGAGGCGTCCTGGATATTTGCAATTCTCTGGGCACTGTGATGGACAGACCCAGATGGTAATTTCAGGCATGGAGAAGGGTTGGGAAGCACATAATAAGCTCTAGTCAGCTAGGTGCAAATCTTTTAAAAGCCTAGACTAGTTCTAAAGAAGCGCACAGTTAATGTAAGAATTAATTCAGGGTCATGAAAAAGCAGAAGGAAGCTGCTGCACAGTGGAGTGCATTTGTGTGTGTGCTGGAAGCACTACTCATAGTAATATCTCCTTGCAATATGTGTTTTGGATACTGCATTTTAAAGCCACTAAGTGTGAGAAACAGTTATACACTGTAACTAAATCAAGAAATTGACTTTTATTGTACAACCTCCTCCAATTAATTTCTTGTTTTAGTGAATTTTGGGATAATGAAATTGCATGAGTTGGTCAGTCCTTATTTTAGGGAGCTTTGATCAAGGAGAGGTATGTGGCCTTTGATGCTTGCCCACCTTTGTGTTCTCCTTCTGTCCTGGGCTACCAATGCCTCAGAAAAGAGTTCAGTTCCCTTTTTCTTGAGACTTAATTTCCCAATTGCAGTTATCCACAGGGAAAGCAGCTATGACCATGATTTCTTTGACAAAGATAATACAGACCTCAGGAGCCAACAGAGAACAGCATTAACTCACCGCTGTCTGGAACCATACTGCAATCTCCTATCTGGTATTTCATTGCCATCTCAGACCTGTGTTAATTTGTTCTATGATGTTTCTCTCTGTGCTTCTCCCCAGCACGCATCTTATCTCCTTGTTTCATTTCCTAAACATCATCATGACTATATTTCACTTGTGCACTGCACAGTGAGGCATTTACCCATGCCAGCATCACCCGCACAGATGGGGAAAACGACAGGCAAAATTATCCTAAAGTGACACAGTGCCACTCATCAAGGTCACCGGAGATGCAGAAGTAGGAATAGGTCTTTGGTTCACTATGGCCAGGTGAAGGTAAGATGAATCAAACAAATAATCAAAATGGATGGGAGGGTTTCTTCATAGGAGCTAAGAGACAGAAGTTTACCTGTACCTTTCGCCAGCAACCAAGCACATGCTGGATGAGCAGGCAGAGTGAGTCGCATTATAACCCAACTGCATTCACAGTCCTTTGCTGTGGGGTTTCTCCAAGCCTGAGCACAGTACACTTGGCTATACCCTGCTGCTGGGTCAGGACTAAGGTGTCAGGAAAGCACACGAAGTGTGTCCAATTGGCAAAGAGCTGAGCTGTTGAATATGCTGTCACTCAGGGGTCTTGTCATGATGGCTGCCTCAGGCTGTCATACTGCCTGCAAGGATGTGCTGAGCACCCCTGGGGACTCAGTTGTGTCTTTCCTCCTAGGGCAAAAAGGAGGTCTGGGTTTACAGCTGATACTGAGGCAAGAGAATAGGTTGACTAAAAGTAAGAAGAGATGAAATCGTCTCTGTAAAGTAGCACTCTAGAAAATGTGGTGAAGCCAACCTGGCACAAGGTACTGGGTGAGTGTGTTTAAGGCTTTGCTGCATCCATAGCTGGTGCTGCCATGGCTTTGCTGGAAGGGCAGTGGTTGTCATGGGACGTTTACCAGTGCCATGCAGAGGCACTGGTAAAAGTCTGCATGGACTGAGCTTGTAGTCAGATGTAGCACCTTACCAGAGAAGGTCCATATCATTTTGTAATTACTCTGACTGAACAGCTGGTGAAGGTCTGTCCATCTCCTTAGTGCAGAACTATGCATGGCAGCCTAGCACAGCAAGGCCACACAAGGACGCAACCTCTCAATGAGGTTCAGGCAGGATGTAGGCTGTACCTTGTCCCTACTTTGGTTGTGTGTATGTTCTCTGAGCCTTGGGTTTATTCATTTTGACTGGAAATCTTGCGAGAAGAGGCTTTCCTTGTGAGATGTGGGGCAGCGTTCCCATCCTTGGCTGCAAGATGCCGTTTTAAGCATGACATCCTACAGTGCTGGGACAAGATTTGGAGGGCATGATTCCAAATGGGAAATGTTCATGTAGCAAGGGTATGTTACAAGCCAGTCTTTCTCTTCCAACAGGAGCTTTCTGCCTGAAATGAGTCCCCCCTGTGTTATGTACCTGTCCCGCTACATGACAGCATTATGCAATGGTCCTCGTCACCACTTATTGCCTGTGACTGAACATCTTGCGTGTGGCTGGTCTGGAATTAGAGGAGTTTGCTGATGCTAGGAAACCATAATGCTTTGTTCTAGTATTTTATTTCTCAGCCTGTCTCCATCACTGGGGCTGCCCTTTACTGCGTATCCCCCTTTGTACCCTAAGGGTCATGGAGGCGCGGTGAGCAGGCCGGGAGTTCTGCGTTATTTAAAATGTCACATCAAAGCAAGGAACTCATCCCAGCCCAGAGACACGGGCCTGAGACTTCATTCTTGATTATCTCTTAGGTCAAGGTCTCTGCTAGTAGGAATAGCATTTAGAAAGCTCCTTGGGCTCTGCCTCTGCCACTGACCTTCTTTGCAGCCTGAGGCAAGTCACTTCATTCTTCAGGATTTCTGCTTCCCCTTCCACCTTCCCTTCAGTTGTTCCAACAGTCTCTGCTTGAGGCCCAGCAGTATTGCTGAGCATGTATAACTTGCCTAGAGCGAGAGAGTCTTGTTTTCGTTTGGGGCCTGAGCTACTGTAGCATAGGAGAACGAACTCATTCCCACCTCTGTATCTCCCACAAAGTGCTTTGGTACCTGAATGAAGTGGCACTTAAAGAGTAAATGATGCTGTCTTACAGCCAATGTCAAGGGAGAATGAGGGACAAGCTGTCTCTCCTTACCAGGTATACCTTTCAGTTCATGTGCATTAACTGTATTGCTGGAAATAAAGGAGTAAGATCCATGTCTGGAGTCCCAAGGGATTCATCTAGCAGTAGAGCCTGTAGTCCATGGATGTGTTTCAGCACCTTACAATAACAGTTGGAGCAGCAATAAGTATCAAAGTGTGCTGGGAGAAGAAGGATTAATAGAACCCAGTGGGAGACAAGTTGCATTATTATCTGCTGATGACATGATTAAGACTTCTTAACAGAAGTATAGGTGTGTTCCAGGAGGGGCTCATCATCTGGCTTAGGCTCTAACTATCATTCAATTATAAAATATTTTCAGGTATTGGCAGATGGAAAATAGATTTTTTTTTTTCATTATTATTTTCTAAAGGAAAGAATTTAAGATAGTTTGAGCAATCTTAGAGGACAGTCAATACAATAATTATTGAAGTCAAGGTGATCTGAAGCCTATGGGAGAAATACTCACAGTCCCTTTTATCACAGCAAGACCCAGAAGTCCTGCTCACAAAGCATTAGACCACACACCAGCTCATGCAACCACCTCTGAAAAGGATGCTCCAAGGCACACCAAGCATTATAAATTGATGCCCACACGAACACGCATCCCCACTCCCTGCAGTAAATGTAACCCCTGCTTTGTTAAGGATTCTTGGCAAGACTCCTCTGTTTCCTTCCTGAAACCAAACAAAAAGTCAGGGGACTTAGAGCAGTGCAGAGAAAGATGATGCATTCAGCCTCACTTCAGCAGTCGTTCCCATCCTCACATGCTCTGCATCCCTGAGTGCTGAGAGGAAGAACAATACTCATTTACCTAATGCGATCAGTGGCAGTTACACATTTTAATAGACAGGAAAATGTGAACAGGAATTGTGCAAAAGCAGACCTATATGATTAGGAGGTTAAATATTGTGACAGCTGAACCAAAACAACACTGACAAATCACAGACTTCTGACTTGCAACCTGCAACTGGAGCAATTCAGCAGACTGAAACAAGTTCAGCTTTTGGGGGTTGATTTTTTTTTTTTTTTTTCCTTGGAGCTGTGCAATTTGTAAGTAAAAAAAGCAAAGCATTTCTCTGGAAGAGTGGCCACCTCTTTCCCTCCATGAAAGCTAATGGCTCATCTACCAATTCAGCAGGAGTCAGGAGATAGTCATCTTGCTGTAATATCTTTTGTCTTTCTCCACCGACACCTCATTGATGGGCAATTTTTCTAAACAACAGCAAAATTGCAGCGCCTGCTTCTCTGTCAATAAATTCCATTATTTCACATGGAGGTTGGTAGCATAGCTAGAAAATGCTGAAGTGATTACATTGAGGAACTACAGATCTGTGGTCTGAGCACTCTATAAATCTATGGACAAAGTTTGATAAAGCACATTGATACTTTATCTGACAAGAGCCTGTCTAGATTTATGGGGCTCCAAGCTGCTTGCACTGTCATCCTTGATTCAATTAATGCAAAACCACTTGCCATCTTCACACTTCTTTCTTGTTGGGCAAAATGTGATCTTGACATTCTTCCCCAACATTAATGAGCAAAATAGAAAGTAATGGAATCAGCTAAAGAATAATAGCATGGCTTTGGAGCTGGTAGGATAACACAATCAAGGGCTTTCAGGTTAATGTGCTGTGATCCGGGGAGGCTTTGCTGCAGTCTTGGGGTGCCATCAGTTTTCCTCTTAATCTTTTGTAGCCCTGATGATGAGCAGCCAAATCAGATGAAATTGTGGCAGGTTTAAAAAAATGTTGTTCTTTGCTTTTTCATTTGTTTTAAGGCTGCTAGGATTGAGAGACAGGGAGAAAGAGTGGTTTATACTGTAGTACAACTGGGCTGTAGCCTGGGGAAGAGGGTCTGTGGTTACAGTACCAGGGCCAGGTTCTGTTGCTATCCTGCTTTTGTTTTCTGGAAAGAACATGATAGGGAAATAGATTTGGTTCAAGGACTGTACTGGGTGTAGCATTTGTGGGAGTTATTGTTTAAACCTTGATTATTGTTCTTTTCTGAGGACAAAGGACTTCAATGTGACAAGTATGTCACAGCATACTCCATCAAGGTGTAAGGTTATAGCAGGCTGCCTCTCCTGCTCTCACTTTACAACAGATAGTTGCAATAGTGTATTCCTGCAACATGCTCTGGCTTTGTTTTACAGAATCATAGAATGGTTTGGTTTGATTTGCATTTGCTTTACTGCAGGAAAAAAGTGTCTTTTTAATGCTTCCTTGATGTCTCAGGCCCATTTCTATGTTCATTAAAGTCCAGAGATCCTGATGTTGTGCAAATTCAGGACTGTTTTCATGTTGATTTGAAGTTAAAGAACTACTTGAGCTGAAGATAAGATGTGCCATTGGTGTGCACTGCAGTTCTCTGTAGAGGCAATATCTTGCCATGGAGAATCCCATAAAGCAGCTGACTAAGAATGTTTGCTGTGCCTTCGGCCCAAGAACATGGAGTTTCTCTTGATTATGCTTTGCTGAAGTTTCAGGACTGAAGTGGCACTGGAGAAGCTCACAGGCCTCATGATGACCCCGGGACAGGGACAGATTCACCCAATAGCGTCACTGCCCTACTGTGGAGATTGCCTGTTTCCCCCTGGCATGGTGTAACTCCTCTTTGCCTCCTGACAGGAAGACAATTTACAGCAATTTAATATAAATCATCATAAAAGCCCTTCTCTTGTGACACACTCAGTCAGAAACCCTAAAATTGACTGACAGGCTCTTAATAAATATTTATGATCTCTAAAAAAAGATCGAAAGAAAGGAAAGTTAAATTCTTCCTTTAGTGAAGTTTATTGGGGGAGACTTTTCTGCAACAGCCAGGTCTACCCTTCTTGTAGTGTGAGGTACAGGAGCTGGGGAGAAATGGTCTCATCCTGCTCATGGAGAAATGGTCTCATCCTGCTCATGGTGACTTCCATCCCCAAATGCAAGTAGATGCAGAAATCCCAAGCCAGCCAGCTTGGCCATGGTGCCAGAGCTGAATTCCCATGGAGAGCCCTATGGGAAGGCAACTCATGGCATAAACTCCAGAAGAAGCATGGTGAGACTAGAAGTGTAGGAGGATTTTAAAGCCCTAAAAAGTTGCTCAAAGTAGGAAAAGCTGCTTTTGTGGCTGCCTTTGCACAGGGCTGCTGCACTTAGTAATTTCTATTGGTTTTGCCATGGGGTAAAGAATCATGAACCTCTGTTCCTTCAAGGCCAAGTCTTCCAAAGGAAATCAGCCATGGACATCTGAGCCCATCGATTTAATCTGTCCCACAGGATGTAAAGTTTACCTCCATTTCATTTTGTTGCTTTGACTTCTGTTCTTGTTCACTTTATAAATAGTTATGACATTTACAGCTTTTAGTTTGGGAGGATAAAAGCCGAATATGTTTGAACCAAGCAAAGTGTGGGTCCTTGTGATGCAGAGTTAAGCCAGGAGAGCAAATTTGAATATGGTAAATTATGAGAATGTTCCTCAGATGAAACTGTCTCCCAATCATAAGTCATGTGACAATAAATTTCACTTGAGTGACAACAATATTAACAAACTGAAAAAAAGATTGATGTGCATCACAGGCCCATGAATGCAAAATAAAAAGGAAAGGCTTGCTAGCCTGTGATAGGCAAAGTATAAATATGTATCACTTGGTTCTAAAGTGAGTTATGATTACATTTTCCGACTTGTACCTGAAATCTGTAGAGGTTATTCATCTTATCCCTATATCAGCCATGACAGTTATAGCCAGGCGGTGCATACGGGGTAGATACCTGCTCAGCAGATAAATCAGCAGCCATGAAGGGACCTGTTGTTATCAATTTGATCTTCAGAATAAATATACAAATATGTGTACAGCATTGTTGTCACTGAGAACAATTTCCCTTCTACTTGCCGATACATTTTTAAGAGGTTGTTCCAAGAGCCACTTTCCGACAATGCCGAAGGGAGATGGAGGGAAGCAATGATCAGGCAGGAGAAGCAGATTTATAGACTAATGTCTTTTTCTTTTTTTTTTTTTTCTTCTTCTTCTTTTTTTTTAACTCACATTTCCTTCTGGCATCACTTGTCCTCAGAGCACAGTGCTGGCTGGCTGCAGAGGGTGAATGTAGGGAAAAGAGGAGACAGGGACGGTTACAGTCAGTGGACATTTGTAAAAGGAAATGGGTCCTGATGAGGCTGAGAGTGGTATTGCCTCTCAACTGGTCCTAAAGATTTTATGGTGCAGCAGAGACTGGAATTTAATCCTGATTTACCACAGCAGTTCAGCAAGGGGGAAAGACTCATAGAGGACTCAGTTAGGCAACTCAGATGCCACTGGGACCTGCTCGCTGTCAGCAGAGCAGAGAAGCTGGGGACGGGAAGCCAAGGCTGGTTTCTCCTCCTTCACTTACAAGTCAGATCACAGTGACAGGCACAAGGATGTGGCAATTCTGGGACCATGACACTGCATCACATTGAGCAGCATCTGAGCAGGGGGGACATCAGGTCACGTTTGGATCTGAGCGCAGGAATTAGAGGACTCCTGGCCCAGAGTAGTCCTCCCTTTTGGCCAGGCCACCCACCTCAGCTGCTTCATGCACCAGTCCTGAGGGTGGGGCAGGAGACAGTGCTTCACAGCCCCAGCTTCTGTTAGCAAGAACATCCTTGCTGAGGTACCAGCTGAAGCACCATGGTAGTGGAGACAAAAGCTTCTCCCACCTTTGAGAAGACATGAGAGAAAATAGTCTCAAACTGAGCCAGGAGAGGTTTAGATTAGATTCTAGGAAGAATTTCTTTACCGAAAGAGTGGTCAAGCATTGGAACAGGCTGCTCAGGGACCTCCTTGGAGTCTCTGTCCCTGGGGATTTTTAAAAAACATGTAGACTTGACACTGTGGGACATGGTTTAGTGGCCATGGTGGTGTGGGGTTGATGGTTGGTCTCGGTGGTCTTAAAAGTCTGTTCCAAATGAAATGATTCTATGATTCTGTAAGATGCCAGCAAATTGGGAAGGTGGTGAGAGTGACTTTAGTGCTCTATAAAGGCTTCTCTGTGTGCCCATTGCTATGGCCCAGGCTGTAAAGGCTCGCTCAGCTAGAACTGCTGCTGAGGACTAAAATGAAGGTGTTGAATTCACTCCCTGCCTTCCCTGTGCCTGTTCCCGTGTGCATTACTCCACTTTTACAGATGAGAAAATGGGATCTCCACAATCTCTTGCTCAAAATATCAGCAAGATGCAAAAGCAGCAGCAGTCACACAGCGAGTCCCTTGCCCTCATTTCTTACATGGTACCAGATAGCCATGAAGATGAAGACAATGTGAAATAGTTACTGTCCTTGACAGCTACATGCTGCCCTCTTAGTTTCTGTGAGTCTGGAGGGAAGGAAAGAGCTATTCTCTATAGTTACAATTTCCAGGTAAGGCTGGGATGCAATCTCCTGGTGACGTCTGCCTTGGTAGCCCAAGGGAAAAAGGCTTCTGCCTGAACTCTTTTGTTTTCTAATGCTGCCTCTTCTGGGGACACTTCTGTTAGTTAATTAATACTGATCATCTAGATCACATCACAACTGTGCTCAAGGTCCCCAGCAGGAATAGAGTCCCAGACTTGCCAAGAGATAAAAATTATTGTTTCCAAATACAGCATTGCTTGGGTAGTTCTTTGATAGTTACAAATCATAACCTTCAGGCTCCATCCTATCTTACAGAACTTATCATCTTGTCTTCCCTGTCAGACAGTAGTGTATTATAAAGCTGAAACATTCATAGCCAGATACCAGCCTGTTACTTCAGGTACACACCACAGGTCATAAAGTTTTCTGACCCTCTCTCCTGAAGCTACAAACCCAACCCTGTACCTTCCTTTCTACCAGCTGCCAATATTTCTTCAAGTATGGCTTTGATTTTTATTTCCCTGAGGAAACCTCAGGAAAGCCAGAGGTTAATAAAGATGTCTTTGGTTTGGAAATGAGATGGCACCCTGGAAGTGCAGGGGAGCCAGGAGTCTGAGAGATGAGAGAAGCAGCAAACTTGACTCTGAAGGTGGTTGAGGACATCACCTGCAAGGCATGGAGCTGCTGCACACTGAGCGCATTTAATGGCGTGTGGGGAGAGTCGAAGGATCGGGCTGGTTTTTCTAAACTATGATACTTTAATGAAAAACAGCTTCTGTCCTTCAGCTGTAAGAGCTATTCCTGTTCTTGAACTGTGAAGGAGGAGGAGTGAGCAGGAAAATGCCATATGAAATTGTTAAGCTAAATTCAGAGACGGTGCGTTCTGGCCAAGCAGGAGGATGTAGCCGTATATCACAGCGTTCTCTTAATGAGGATTCATTTTTAGCCCAACTTGTCTCTAATGAAAAACCCTAACATTTAATTTCCATAAAGCCAGAATTAAGGCTGACTTAAGCATCAGTGTTCTCTACACATTAAGGTTTTGCCGTGGTGTAAATCTACTCTGCTCAAATAGCAATGTAGGAGCCATCCCCCTGCCATAATAAGAGGGTAATGCTGACTCATAACTCATTCTACTGCGTAATTCCAGGCTGCAAATGTGCAGCTTCCATTGTTGGGAAGGCTGATGTTAAAAAGGTGCCATTACTTTAGTAAAAGATGGGTGAAAAGAGACAATTTGTCACAAATTGAGACTTCTGCATTGGTAGTAAAGTGGTGGTATAAAAGATGAAGCTTGATACATTTGTTTTGAATCCATCAAAATTGGCAAAATTCTATCTTCCCCTGAATTTACTTCTAAGGATTTTAGTGACTTTACATTGCCATGGCAATTTAGACACCGCTTTTGTGTTCCCCGGGTCTGAAAAATCTTTGAAATTTTGGACCCTAGACATTACAGTGATCATTTTGCAGTTAAAGCTGGAGCAATCCACTACTAAATGAGATACAAAGGACAAACCTTGTGTCCCTATGACACTCAAGCATACTGTAAATCACCACTTTCACTCACCTGCAGAGTTGTTCTGCATCAGTGTAAAAACAGCACCCAAAAGAATTGCAGAGGAAAAGGGGAGAAGCTGACATGCACATTGATACAGATGAGTGGGAGCTACAGAAAAACACAGAACACAGGCTCACAGGATGCCAGGGGTTAGAAAGGACCCAAAGAGCTCATTGAGTCCAACCCCCGCCCTGCCACAGCAGGACCAGACAATCTAGCTCAGGGCACACAGGAACACATCCAGACAGGCCTTGAAAGCCTCCAGAGAAGGAGACTCCACAACCTCTCTGGGGAACCTGTGCCAGTGTTCTGTGACCCTTACAGTAAAGAAGTTTCCCCTTGTGTTGAGCTGGAACCTCCTGTGCTGCAGCTTCCATCCATTGCTCCTTGTCCTATCCCAGGGAGCAAGTGAGCAGAGTGTGTCCCCCCCCTCCTGACCCCCAGCCCTCAATATTTATAAACATTTATTAAATCCTCTCTCAGTTTTCTATTCTCCAGATTAAACAGCCCCAGGTCCCTCAGCCTCTCATCAGGCAGTGCTCAGTCCCCTCATCATCCTCATAGCCCTCCACTGGACCCTCTTCAGCAGATCCCTGTCCCTCTTCAAGTGGGGAGCCCAAAACTGAGTGCAGTACTCAAGATGAGGTCTCACCAGGGCAGAGTAGAAGGGCAGGATCTGCTGGACACACTCTTCTTAATGCATCCCAGGATCCCATTGGCCCTCTTGGCTACAAGGCCACATTGCTGTCCCATGGACAACTTCTTATCCACCAGCACTTCCAGACTCTTCATCGAAAGAGGGCTGTGGGGTTTACCTCCTTAATGTCTCCAAAGTACTCAGGTGGTCTTGGATGGAAAACGCTGAGGGATCCTGAAGTATGGCTGCACCAGGGCTGCCTGGAGAAATTAGGAGCCCTAATGTTAATTAGAGCTGTGTGAATAATTCATAACAGATCATTTATTAAAGGAATGCTGCTACTTTTTTTTTCTTTTTTCCTGTTTTCAAATTGTCCATAAGCAGATGGTGGTTTTTCTGGATTGCATTCATTATTCAAAGCTATTTGCTAAATTATTTGCTGGAGTAAGCTCTGCTCTGTGTCTTGTTCAGGAGGAGTTAGCTGGTTGTATACAGTGGTCAGAATTCACCAGGGTTGTGTTGGTTTTCACTGAACATATTGATCTGCTGGTGTGCTTCTGCTCCTGACTGGATGTGTTAACCTTCAGAAGAGTGTCCTGCACAAGTCCTCATACACTGCAGAATCACAGAATTAACTTGGTTGGAAAAGACCTCTGAGATCATGGAGTCCAACTGATCACCTAATACCTTCTAATTAACTAAACCATGGCACTAAGTACCTCATCCAACCTCCTTTTAAATACCTCGAGGAAGGGTGACACCTCCTCGGGCAGTCCATTCCAATGCCAATCACTCTTTCTGTGAAGAACTCCTTCCTAACATCCAGCCTGAACATGCCCTGGTGCAGTTTGAGCCTGTGTCCTCTTTTTCTGTCATTGATTGCCTGAGAGACCAACCCCACCTGGCTACAACCTCCCTTCAGATAGCTGTAGAGAGTAATGAGGTCTCCCTTGAGCCACCTCTTCTCCAGGCTGAACACCCTCAGCTCCCTCAGCTGTTCCTCATAGCTGCTCCAGACCTCTCACCAGCCTTGGTTCAAGCCACATTCAAGCACCTCAACATCTGCATTATGGCTCCTTGTGCTCCCCCATCTGTATGCCACATCAACCTGCTGCCTTTCTGCTCAGAACTTGCCTCTACATATAACTATTCAGAAATGTTTAAAGCAGAATAATTATTCCTGAATAGCTCTCTCTGAGAGCACTTGTTCTATAATAAGAGTGCCATGTACCAGTTTAGTTTAATCTGCTTGAAAGTGAGCTAAACTAAACAGGAGCTGGGTATGCCAACTGCAAAAGAAAAGGTGCCACAGAATTTAAATTCACAGCCTATATCTTGCTTTTGAACAGACACACACACACACAGTCACAGAGAAAAAGCCCCAGAGCAGCAATGCAGTGGAAGCCAGAGGTTTACAGCAGAGTAGGGAGCATTCTGTAAATATCCTGTTCAGTGTAGCCACTGCTAGCCAAGAGACACTCAAAGGAACCTTGAGTTTTATTCCAAACAGCTGGATTTTGATTATACAAATTCGAATCATGGAATCAGTCAGGGTTGAAAGGGACCATCTAGTTCCAACCCCTCTGCCATGCCCAGGGACACCTCACAGTGGATCAGACTGGCCAGAGCCTCATCCAGCCTGGCCTTAAACACCTTCAGGGATGAGGCTTCCACCACCTCCCTGGGCAACCCATTCCAGGGTCTCACCACCCTCCTGGTGAAGAACTTCCTCCTCACTTCAGTCTGAATCTCCCCACCTCCAGCTTTGCTCCATTTCCCCTAGTCCTGTCACCACCTGATAGCCTAAAAAAAGTCCCTCCACAGCTTTTTGTAGACCCCCTTGATATAATTCCTGTGTGTGTACAAATGCTCTGGTTCAAAGGTTCTCTCTGTTTTGGAGGGGTGCAGCTCCTAGCACAACAGTGCCCAGTCCTCAGCGTGCAGTGGGGTTAATGAGGCAGCTGCCATCACATAGCCAGGGCAAAACTAGACACCAGCATCCCACAGCCACCTCCAAACCTCCGTTTCTAACCTCTGGATAGAAGCAAACAGAAAGAAATAGAAAGACTATGAAAACACTGGTGGATAAATATTCCTTCTGCACTGCAAACTGATGCTTGCAGCCACTATTTTTTGGGTAACGATCTGCTTTTAGATTTTCTCTTGGATGTATATTCCTCTCTTTGACACTGTCTCAGCCTTATCTGTGCTCATTTTTTAGTTGGGTTTTTTTTTTCCCTTCCCTAAATCTCTCTCTTTACCTTTAAAACGCTCTTTCCCCAAGCAGTTTCAGACATATTGTTGTGCTCTTAGCAGGCAGCTGAACAACTCAAGCAGCAGACGGAGGCTGTTTGTGGCACACTCCACACTCTGGGCGCAGCTGAAGGATGGGCTGCAACTGACCTTCTGCCTTAAGGATTCCTGAGTGTGGTAGCACTGCATCCACTCATGGTGGAGGTGGAATTAGAACAGACACTAGCAGCAGGACAATACTTTTTTTTAAACATCTTTTTAAATAAATCCAACAAAACTAATACATTTTAAGAATGAAGAAACCGGACCTAAGAAGTTTTTTAAAGTCAAGAGTATGGATTTCATTTTCTGAGACTCTGCAGGGAGCCTCCCTGGGCAATCACAGATGGGAGGTTCACAAGTGCTCAAAGCAGTTGCATTGCAGTCAGAGCCAGGCACCTAAGTGCCACAGTGCTACTGGGTGGAGTGCTTCTTGCCAAAATTTAGCTGCTTGAGTTTGGTGCCTGGCTTTGCTTGCTGAGCTGAGGGTCACTTACAGGCAAAAAAGAAGAGAGGCACTAGCAGGAGGACACTTCAGGTAGAAGAGATCAGTTGTCCTCTCCTGCAGCACCAAATCTGCATTGTGCTGGAGCAAGTGCAGAGGAAGGCAGCAAAGCTGGTGAAGGGCCTGGAGGATAAACCTCATGGAGAGTGACTGAAGGTTGGTTAGTTTGAAAAAGAGGAGGCTGAGGGGAGACCTCATTGCTGGCTACAGCTACCTGAAACGATGCTGTGGAGAGACTGCTGCTGGTCTCTTCTCAGAGGTAGTGACAGAACATCAAGGAATGGCCTCAAATTGCAACTGGGTACGTTGAAACTGGATATTAGGAAGAAAATTTTTCACAGTAAGAGTGGTCTGCCCAGGGAGGTGGTGGAGCCACCAACCCTGAAAGTGTTTATACATCATTTTTATGTGGTGCTTGGGGATATGGTTTAGAGTGAACTTTGTAGAGTAGGGTTATGGGTTGGACTTGGTGATCCTGGGTCTTTTCTGACCTGAAGGTTTCTGTGATTCCAAGAGGAAAGGTATGATGAAAACAGGGAAGGCTGCCTGGAAAAGCACAGGAAAAGTGCTGGGCATACACATAGATAACAGGACATTAATTTAGTACATTAAGAGCAGCTAGGACAGCACAGAGTTACTCACCAATCTTTACTGAAGACAGTTGTGCAGATGCTGGGAGGTTTACAGGGGATAAAATTAAAAATGTTGTGAGGGATAGGATGTTATGAGTGGTGTTTGAACTAACAAGCTTGACAGTAAGAGATTGCCAAGATTTGGGGACACTGGCAGTTAGAGAATGTGCATTTTAAGGTGTGGCAGGGCACAGCTGTTATGTGCAAAACCAGTCACACTGCTCTGACAGCTCAGCCAAGGGCTACACTCCACCACTGGCCTCCAGCCCTGTCCAACCCATCCCATCACTGGTATCATCTTCTCTCATTCCACACCAACCTTCTTCGTCTTTTAGTTGTGCGTCTCTATGGTCTTGAGAGAACTTCCCTTCACACTCTTTGGTTGCGTTAGTCCTTTTGACAGCTTTGCCATCTAGCAAAAGCTTAAGAAGAGTTTAATTGAAAATCTGTGGCATGTTTCAGTGCCATGATGCTCTTGCCTCAGTTTCCCTGGAGATACACAGTGCTAGGCTGGGCTTCTGCTTTGAAGCAGGGCATAGCAGCATGGTCCTCACATAGTGAATGAGGGAGCAAGGATCCTTGGCTCAGGTGTACCCTTGGTATCCTGTTCCCTCTGTTCCTACAAGGCGCTCACCTCTTCCCTTTCTGTGCAATGGATGACTCCAGCATGCTGAAACCTTAGAAGGTGTCAGTGCAAAGCATCAACATGATGCAAGGCTTTGTGCTGACTCTCCAGACAGGGAGGAAATATTCCACCTGCAGGCACTGCACACAGTTGAGAAAATGCCTCCCCAGAGACAACTTCAAGCTGAACAGGGCCATGGCTCTTCCCATACTCCTATTTTCATCAAGATGTTTCCAGACTGCAACAGGGAGTTCAAAATGAAGTTGTGCAGGTCACTTGCCAAAACTAAGTCCGTAAAATCACCAGCTAATGTTTCCTCCCTGCTCGTGTTTCCTGGGAAGGGTATGTTAATACAGCCTGTCTTTATTATCCTATCTGAAAAGATATTTCATTTTACCCATTTTTACTACACAATCTCAATAACTCCAACTTGTTTAAAGGCTCAGTGCTCCAGGAAAATGCATTACATCTTGGCTTTTAAATCCACCAGCTCCCATTTATTGGTATTAATAATACATTGGGAAAGCTGTTCTTTTTATTTTATTTTGGTCCTCTGAATACTTTTTTTTTTTTGGTAGCTCAAAAATGAAATATTTTTAAAAGATAATGTTTTCAAAGAGCATTTCTGTATCCTACAGGTAGTCACACTCTGCATGTCATTAAAGGCTAATTCGCAGCGCTTAGAAAAGGGGAAAGGCAAAAGGAAGACTAAAAAAATAAGTAGGGGGGAAAAAAATGTTTCATAATCATTTATGAACCCAAAGCATCCAGGGGAAAAAAAAAAAGTTTTTAATAATAAAGAAAATACCTAAATGAGTTTCCATTTAAAGTTAGGGCGTCTTTAATTTATAAATGCTATTTAAGCAGGGAAATGTTGATGAGGGCTGGAGTAATTATTCACATATAAGTGGAAATGCAAAACTTTGGTGCTTCTACACACAGTTCATTCTACTTCTGCTAACTCCACTGAGCTTTTTTTTTTTTTTAAGCTCAGCTCACCCAGGGAATTGCTGCCTGCATGTTTATGTATTTACTGTGGAAGATACTTTTCTCTTTCCCCCTCTCCCCACCCTTGCCAAGCTAGCACAGGCTTTTTAATCTTTCACTCGTTTCAGCACTACTGTTGTGAAAGAGGATATTAATGGCCAGGCACTTCTCTCAGGAACATTGGTGTAAAATCAGAGTAAATGGGCTGAAGTCAGTCGAATTTTTCCACTTCTTAAGCATAGCTGCATCCAAATACAGCCCCGAGTGCTAGGAGGATCTGGTAACCCAGGATCACCTCATGTTTACCTTCGTCTCTCTCCTACTGTGCTAATCAAAATGAGAGAGGAGAAGTTTAGCCAATAACCTTTTTTTTTTCCCCCCTCTTTCCCCCCCATGCTGTATAAATGCAATCCCTGCATTATTATACTGAAGCTGGGAACCTCTAAGCAATTACTTCCCAGCACATTAGTGTCCATGTACTAAATGCTAAAGTGTTTATTCAGTGCATTGCAGGATCAGGTTATTGCTGAGTCTGTCCATCATGCCAAGAAATTATTGCTATAAGTGCTTTAAGAGCATGGCCAGGACAATGGAGATATAAGCAAGCTGAAGGACTGCAGTACTCTGGCTCGATGCAGGGAGGTCAGGCATTGCTTTCTTTAGAGGGGAGGGGGAAAAAGAGAGAGAGAGAGAGAGAGACTGCAAATCTGTTCAGATGCACAAAATCTCATCATCAAACATACACTGCTGTAGAAATAAAAAAAAAAAATAAGATGCAAACAACTTTATACTGAAATGGAGTGGAAATTGGAATAGTGAAGGAAATATGCTTTCTTTTTCAATTCCAGATGCTCATGCAGTCTTTTGCCTGGGATTAAGAGGTCACTTATTGCAGCCTTAAAGGATAAGGACTGGGCTAGATAGGAGAATCAGCAACTGTTTATTCTGTAAATGTTTGAATATGAATCAGGTCTTCCTTTTCAGAGCTCTGCTTATTACTTTTATTTACCAGGATAATATCAGAAGTCTAATTAATTCTCCCCACCTCATTCAATTCTCAGTGTCTCAGTGCTTCAGCGAAGCTTGGAATCCTTTAGAGTTTTCTATCTATTGAATGAAATATCCTTGTTTATAAGGATGGCTATGTCTTTATCTTTTCAGCTGAGATTGCCTTAAAATGTAGTGGTGCAGAGCACACAGATAATGCTGGGGGAATAATAATTTCTTCCTTTTTTTGCATTTGGTTATCAACTGGTGGTTTATTTCTGTAATCGTCTTTATCAGAGTCCATGCTACACAGTAGTTAATATTCAGGAATGAATCTTCTCTCTTGCAAAAGTTGGAAATATCAGCCTCAGCGAGACAAATTGAGGTCCAGGGCTGTTAAGTGACTTCTCCAAAATCATGCAGGGAAGGATTTTAAGGCTATGATTTACCAGACCTAAACGTGATATTCAAAAGCTGCTGTCTAGTCCTCAAGTACTTCTGCAGACTGTTTCTGGGGTGATTTGCCACTCTCTGGAGGTATTTCTGGAGACAACTCTTAGACAAAATGGATCCTTAATACAGGGTTAAAGTTGGGTGTGATAAATTACAGTCTGCAGAGCTGGGCTTCTGCTGCAGTGACTAAGCCAGGGGAGCTAAAACACACTAAGAGGCCTTCACAATTGCCTTATTTTGGACGTGATTTAGTGGTCATGGTAGTGTTGGGTTGAAGATCAGGCTTGACAGTCTTAGAGGTCTTTTGCAACCTTAATGATTCTATTTTGCCCTGCTCCAGTCACCATATTCTAGAAACAGGATGGCAGGGAGGGCAGCTTCCTAGGGCAAAATGACAACCAGCATTCCACCAAGCCTGCAGCAGACACCACTCACTCCTGTGCCTTGATGGGATGATGCCAAGGGTCTCCCTGGGGGTGCGTGCAGCCCTAGGAGGAGAAGGAGATTGTATCTGATGCCCATGGTGAGAGACTGTTTTCCTGGATCAGGTAGTATCTGATGCCCATGGTGAGAGACTGTTTCCTGGATCAGGCAGTATCTGATGCCCATGGTGAGAGACTGTTTCCTGGATCAGGCACTGGGTACCACTGTAACCTTGAGTTTCCCCATGCTGAGCTGACAGCCCTTCCTCTGCAGCCTCGTCTCTTTTGAGTGTAAGCTCTTTTTGTTGGGTCTCTCTTGTAACACTCACGCATCCCATCCTAGAAAGCTGCCACAACAACAACCCTTATCTTGATGAGGGGCTCAGTGTGCTGCTTGAGTGCGCTGTAATAATGATATCATTAGAAAAGTTCCTTCCTATCATCCAGCCCAAGGACAAATGAGATCTCCCTCTGTGCTAATTCAACAAGGATTTTGTTTATTCTTGATTATTTCTGTTGGTGACTCTTGTATTACCAGAGGTCTTTCTGTTTGCTCACAGCACTCTCTCTGCTGCCGAAGCTTTTCTTTTTGCATTTGACCTAAATGTTTCCGGTTCTGAAAATCTTTTGGCAATTCCCAGCGACTCCTTCTAGTTTTCAAGCAAAACTGCTTCCTTGTTATGCCTCTGGAACTCCCCAATTACTTGTTCAGTAAAAGCAGTTTGCAATGACATTGCAGCCCAAGGATGTGCATGAGGGGACAGACCACTTCTTAAACACGGCACAGGAAGTTCTGTGGTGATTATGCATTTGTTATTGATAATTATTAATTATATGCTGGTTATTACTCTGCTCTCTTGTTTTCTTGATGTGCTATGCATTTTACAGAGGCAAAAGCCATTCAAATAGAGAAATGGGGTGACATTAGCTTAGCAGAGTGATTAATAACTTTATGATAATGATGTGTATCTATTTATCATTGAGCTCTGAAACACACAAGAAAGTCTTAGGAAAGCTTGTTCACATCTTGCTTGGTACATGCAGAAGTGACTTTGCCACTGAGATTGGGCCACTTCTAGAGCTAAAAGAGACAATAATTATTCCTTATTAATTAGTAGAGGTTGCCTGGGCTTGGACCTTTTGGATTTCTGTGACACAATTTTACCCTTGGATTTTTGAGGGGCTCTAAAGGTCTACCTAAGCATACTCAGCCAGGTGGGCTTCCTTGAGCAGGCTTGGTGGCCCAGAAATGTGAGGTAGGGAAAAAAGGTGTCCTTTCCCTGGTGCTTAAGGGTTAACAGCTACAAAGGAATCACCTCTCAAAATCTTGATCGTTCTCTCCACATCACTTTGAGCACTTCAGTGCTGTGAGCATCCTGGGAGCACAGCCTCAGCCATCAGGATTGTGTCACTTCAGCACAGCCCTGTCTCCTCCACCCATCCAGAGCACTATGGGGACAGGGTTGATCCAGACCCACCCACACATGCCGCTGGCTGTGTGTGATTCTATGATTCTGTGATTCACTTTTGTGGCCAATCAGGATTTACTCTACCCTTCTGCTAATGTTTCTTTAGCTTTGGTTCTGCCAAGCCACATCTGTTTTGATTTGCAAACTTGGTGCTCTTCGGTGTACAGTAACTAGCCTGGTGCTGGCAAATCTGAGATGCTGATAGCTTCTGAAATCTATATTCCATCCTTGAGATAACAAGACAACAAATTTTTTTACATTTTGGGAGGAAATAAAAGTGACAGGCTGTTAGAGGAGGAGATCAAGACATGTGCAAGCACATGTCCCTGTCCCTCCACTCAGGATTCAATCATTCCCCCAGGAAGGGTGACATAATCGGGATGATGGAAATGTCCCATTTCCCAGGGAGGGGGCACATCAGCATTGGGACTGGATTGATTTCCCTCTGCTGGAGAAATTACACTTCTGAAGTGGCAATAAATAAACAGTAATAAATGAGTAATAAACACCCCCTTTGAATCTTCAAATGAATATCGGATTTTAATTATGAAAGTTTAATTTTCAGACTGGAAAAGCTACTTTTGCACAATTACTTCATGCAACTTTTAATTAACTTTCAAGAACTTTCTTTTCCTTAAAAAAAAAAAAAGAAATAAAAAGAGGGGGAAAAACTAATTAATAATACTTAGGGAACTATTAGCATAAAATAACTCATGGGAAGGGGTAGAGAAGTAGAAAGCATATATTGTCCAAAGTTACTTGGGAGGAAGAGACTTGCTAATTCTGAAAACAAAGGCAAAGCTTCCAGCTTTCCTAATTCTGGCCTATAAAGAGCTTTTTGCTGAATGAAAGCATGAGAAAGACATGGGAATCACAGGATTGGGAACAGAAAACACTGCTGTGTTAATCAGCTGTTGCAAAGACCTCAAAGACTAGGAGAGATGATCTGTTTCACTCTCCAAAGTTCCTTTATTTTGGGGAAATATGACACTGGTAGATAAGGCAGATACAGGGAGACAGTGAATGAAAGGGTAAAGAATGGGTTGGGAACCCACACAATTGCTCCCCAAAGAGCTCTAAACCCAGCTGCAAAGAGGAGAGTGAGCCAAGGCTGCTCAGCCAGGCAGCAAAATGCAGGCAAAGAGGCTCGGTGCTTGTTCATGACCTGCCAGAGGCTGGGAGGGTGGAGGGAGGCTGCAAAATCAGGCACAGAGGCTGATTAAAGAATACCTTTCTGAGGTATTGCATAGCACTCCAGAAGGAAGGCTTGAAGGGTACGAGGGTCTGTATATGCAAACTGATCTGAGCAGAGCAAGCTTGGAGCAGGAGGAGGCTCAGTGATGTGGCCTTCTGGAGCAGAAGTGTATTACTGCAGGAACCAAGAGGGAAATTAAGCCAGGGCACAAGGCAGGCAGCCTGTGGTAAAACTTGTTGCTTCAATAATGGAACAACAGTGAATGAGAGTCACTTCACAATAATATTTTGCCCAGGTCTTGTTCCAGCTGGGTTTTAAATTAAGCAGCAGATACAGCTGTCAGTGGTTCTTTTATGTGATTGCTCCAAGACAAGAAACCCTCCATGGTCTAAAGGGCCTGTTTTGAAATATCTGTGTTTGAGTGCTTAAAGGAGGTTCAGCCTCTGTAATCTAATGCTCTGCCAGTGTGGGTTTGACTTGGGTAAATGTACCCTGAATCAAACTGAAACCTACAAATCCTGCAAGGTATCCTCTATGGCCAGTTCACCTTCTAACACCTCCCCTCGCAGAGGGAGGAGGGATGCAAAACCAAACTTTGAAGCATTTACTTTAAGAGAGGGTGAAGATGAAACTGGTGTTTGCAACTCCTTCTCCTAATGAGCTCTCTGGCCAGTATAGCTGGAAAATTAATCAATGAGCAGGAATAACATACCTGAACAGAAACAGTAAAACTCTGGATTGGGAACCTGCCTGAAGACCCCGAGGGCAGAAACATCCTGCTCTCTGCATGCTGCTTTTGTGCTCAGGCTGCTCCCAGACAGCAGCTGAGATCAGAACATCCAGCCTCCTGCTTAGTTTTCACCTGGCCAGCAGGCAGACATCCTCTGGGCAGACCACCAACATGTCTGAGCAAGACTCCTGCTGTCATACCAAGCTCAGGTAGGTCAGGTCCTGTATCACCTGGTTGGTGGTGGTTGTTTTTTCCTGAAGCAGAGGTGCCATACCTGCTGGCTGGACTAGATCATGTTAGTCACAGACTGGTATGGGTCATGTTGTTGGAACTCCCATGGTGTTTGGCTAAGAGTTTTCTTTCCTGTGATGGGGTCCACTTAGTGTTGCTGCCCTCCCTCCTGTAACACATCCCACATGTATCCAGCATTTAGGTGAAACATTTGTTGCAGTGTCCAAGGCCCAGATTTCCTTTCTTTGTTCTTCTCTGCTGTTGTATATTAGAATATGTGTCTCTGATGTCATGTATTAGACTGGTCTGCTGGCCAGTAGAACAGGGCTGTTGGCATAAGCATCTCTTGTGCTCCAGCCACACAGGGAGCAGGAGATCCTCCTGGCACCTTGTGCCCATAGCAGGGGAGCTGCACGTTCCCCAGGAATCCCCTAAGGGCTCACCCGCAACCCCAGTAGATTGTCTGGACTAAATTTACACCACTTACCTCAGATTTTTCTGGCACCTTTTATATTGTTTCACCCCCTATATTGAGGGCCATAAGCCAAAGGGGATAGTTTGGATCCCACTCAGATCTATCTGCCCCTTTCCATGCAAGCCACAGCCAAGAGGAGTGAGTGAAGTGTGTGGATGTCCTGCTACCAAGAGGGGACAAAGATAAAGGAGGCAAAGAGAGGAAAGCTCAGACTTGAGCAAGTCCATGTTTACAACAGCATAAAAAATGCCATGGTCCAGGGCTCCCAAGTCCATAGGGCATTTACTGCACCATGCTTGTCCCTGCTCTTCTGGTAGACTAGGAACTGCTTTCTCTGCAGCTATGAAAAGATGTCACAAAATCTGTTCCTTTTGTATTCAAAAAAAAA
>VWYK01053999.1:1574-13429 GCA_013399775.1 Semnornis frantzii
AAGGGGCCTATGGGAAAGCTGGAGGAGGGACTTTTGACAAGGTCTTGGAATGACAGGACAAGGAGCAATGGGTTTGAAGTGGCAGAGGGAAGATTTAGACTGGATGTTAGGAGGAAGTTGTTGGCAATGAGGGTGGTGAGACACTGGCACAGGTTGCCCAGGGAGGTGTTCAAAGCCAGGTTGGATGAGGCCTTGAGTGACCTGTTCTAGTGGGAGGTGTCCCTGCTAATGGCAGGGGCTTGAAACTAGATGATCTTTGGGGTTCCTTCCAACCTTACCATTCTATGATTCTATGAAAATTTCACCTTAATCTAACCCAAAAAAATAGTGATTTGTCTCTAGGAGATATTGTCCTTTGGACTCAAGATGCAACATAAAACTTTTTTGCTTACTTTAAAACCTACTGAGTTTTTAAATGAAAATCCTACGTCATCTGAATTTTCAAAGGAGACAAACCAGAGATTACAATGTGCACATTTTAAGGGTAAGGAGATACTTAGCAGCACACTTTGGAGCAGACCTATGTGACTCAATAAATGAATGATGAAAATGTTATGCTTGTGGAATCCAGAAGATTTCCTTTGTGCTCTACTCGGAAACATTATCCTTCCCCTTCCCCCTGTTGTCCTTTCCTTATTTTGTGAGATCTACTGTTTGTCTTCAATTTGTGTGCTCTTAGAAGAAGGGAACGGATTTTTCCTGGTTTATCACTGCACTGTTTAGCACAAAGGCTTCAGTGTGAAGGCAGCCTTTAGCTTTCATACTACAACACAAATAAGAGACTCATCTCCAGATACACAGTGGGACTGGATCTTTTGTATGTATTACATTGACAAGTATCCAAACATGAAGAGAATTCCCCATTTTCCTCTAGGATTTTGCACTTAACCAAGAAGTGGCAGAACCCTTAAATGTGTCTTCTGTAATTGGCATTTCCACTCATTCATAGCACTGCATTAAATTCAAACTCAATATTCAGCCCTAAGAATAATCCTGAAGCAGGGAAATTACTCTGCTAGGTTTCTTTAATCAGGGCTTTTCAGTGTCACATTTCTCTTCCAGACACCGCAACTACTCTTTGTCTTTGGCCTTAGGTGAAGTACCTATTGATTTTCTCATGCATGTTTGCAAGTGGGTCAGATCCACTTAGTCTAACATATTTCTCTGTCCCTTCCAGTGCCACAGCTCCTACTTAGCTCTTCCCCATGCTGTGTGCTGTCTCCCCAGCCCTGTGGAGGTTAAATACATGCTCAGTTACCAACTGTTTTGAAGTCTGACAATCACCTTCATTTGTTGGGAGGCAGTGCACACTCCCCATCTCTTTGCACAAGTTCAGTGGTAGACGGATGCCAGGGGTCCCAAATACTTCTGGAATTCACTCTTGGCTCTGGGGTCACGTTTGAAACAAGATACTTTGAGTCTCAGTAAGTCTGAGTATGCTGTCACAATAGAGAAATCACAGTACAGGAAATGTTGAACAGCAGCACCAGTCATTAAGTACCATTTTCCGAGCAACCTCCATTTACCAGGTCAGGATCTCAACAAATGCATAAAGTAACAGATATGAAGTCAATGACTTTTGTTTGAAAGGGCGAGATAATGCTCAACCCAGCTTTTTTCCTTATAGCAGATACCATAATTTAAGAGCATAATCCAATTTTACTTTGGAAGGATGCTCTGAACAAAGAATATTCTACAACAGAACTGCCTGGGAGGCTTGGAGAGTTTCACTGAATTTGACTCCCTTTTGTTCCTGACAGCCAAGGTTCTCTAGCTGCTGCACAGCAAATGTTTATTGTCTACAGCATGGTATCCAGTGACTCCTAATGAAAATATCCAATGCACTCAGGCTCTACTAACTGCAAATTAAAGAGAAAATTCTTCTACCACAAGGATTGATAGTATTAGAATTTTCACAGACAACATTCAGTTTACAGAAAATTCAATGCTCTAGACTTTAAGAGCAGCTGTATAACCACTCACTGCTCAGGAAATTATTAAAAAACAAACAAAAAAAAATACAGTTATGTACATTCCTCAGAAACTGCATACATTTATTTTAACCTGTAAAGATGCAGTGGTCATCTGCTTCTCTTGTCCTGCTGTAAATTCTGCTGAACACACACAGTCATATGGAGTCCCATAAAAACACAGAAAATTCTAGGCTAAAATCAAAACTGTGAATCATAGAATCATAGAACGGTAAGATTGGAAGGGACCTCAGGGATCATCTAGTTCCAACCCCCTGCCATAGGCAGGGACACCTCCCACTAGTACAGGTCATTCAAGGCCTCCTCCAACCTGGCCTTCAACACCTCCTGGGAGGGAGCAGCCACAACCTCCCTGGTCAACCTGTGCCAGTGTCTCACCACCCTCACTGCAAACAACTTCCTCCTAACATCCAGTCTAAATCTCCCCTCTGCCACTTCAAACCCATTGCCCCTTGTCCTGTCATTACAAGACCTTGTCAATAGTCCCTCCCCAGCATTCCTGTAGGGCCCCTTCAGATCCTGGAAGACTACTCTAAGGTCTCCTGGAAGCCTTCTCTTCTCCAGGCTGCAGAGCCCCAACTCTCTCAGCCTGTCCTCACAGCAGAGCTGCTGCAGCCCTCTGAGCATCTTCATGGCCTCCTCTGGACCCACTCCAACACTTCCATGTCCTTCCTGTGCTGGGGGCTCCAGAACTGCACACAGGACTCCAGATGGGATCTGAGGAGAGCAGAGCAAAGGGGCAGAATCACCTTCCTTGCCCTGTTGGCCACCATCTCTATGACTTTCCAGAAACTTAGAAAAAGCATGTTAGATTTGCCTAAAGGTAAATATAGAAATATAGCAGCCAGTTCTTTGAAAGTAAGCATGCTTATATATAATGTGTCACTTCAACCTTACTCTTAATGACCAGTCTCCTGGCTTCTACTCTTTGACAGGGAAAAAGGAAGTCTATTTCTCTTACATATGTAAGGACTTAGCAGTCCTCTTGGTTTAGTAAGAAATTTCAGGAAAAACACCTTCAATAAAGTCTATGCCTCATGTATCTTGTAGTAAATAATAATGTTGCACCTATGTCATTCTACACATATGCATTTAGGATTCTGGTCTTTTTCTGTTTTGATTGCTGTAAGTCTAAGTAAAAAAAAACATCTGCTGAAGCCTCTGTATTCTGCATCTAACTGGAGATAACCATGGTTACAAAGCCAAGTGCTAAGCATGAAATTGCAGGCTTTAGAAGCAGCAAAAATGATATATTGCTGCTCTGGCACACACAGACACATCTGCAGCAAATCCAGCATTTGTGTACTAAGGATAGGCTGTTTACAAGATAAGGTGACTGACATTCTTAATTAGAGATGCATATCTCTAGATAAAAGATCATTATTTGCATAATCTGACTGCTTACTGGACATTACACAGTGCTAGACCTAACAGGAAGCTTTAACAACATCAAGATGAAGAGAGAGGTTTGGGTTTGTTTTGTTCAGTTTTGGTGTTTTTTTTGGGGGGCAGGGGGGGGAGAAGAGGACAGAGGGAGGAAGTATGGAGGGTTTGTGTGTGATGCATTGTGGGTTTTTTTGGTGTCTGGAAGGCACATGAAATAATTTCTTAGAAGAGATCTCTCTCAGTCTCTACATATACAAATTCATCCACACACACACTCTGGGCAAGGAGAAAGTGCAAGACACATTCAGGCATAGGACTTGAAGAGGAAAAGATTGCCAGAATTTCTCTCACGACTTGACAGAGAGATTGTCATGCTGTAACTTAACACAGGTGTGTTGTCCCATCACTTATAAATTAATTCTTTAGATATAATTCTGGAAATTTTTTTTTTTTAAAAAAAATTTTGTAAAAAAATAGAGAAATGGTACCAGGTTCTTTTCCCTATTTTTTTTCCCCACAGTATTTTGTTAATGAGAGAGACAGTAAAATGACATCACTCATGCATTATTTAACAAATGCCCTCTGGAATTTCTACAGCTTGAGCTAAGATGACTCATGAGTTTGAAATCAGGGGAGCTCTAGGCATTTTGGATTTCAGAATATACATAAGCTGTCTGTGTGTTTTTCCATGTCCATTGTTTTTCAATAACGATTTTTTTTTTTTTTAAACTCAAACTAGCTGTGAAAATGAAGATATCCTTGGGGAATGACAGTTGCAGAAAAGTGATCTGAATATAATGACTGATTTCCCACACTAGTGTGGTGTTTAGGTAACTTCTTGAAAGTTAAGGTGCAAAAATCTTCATGCTGGCAAAAGTCACTACAATTTCATGCATAAGCAAATGTGTCAGCTTAAGAGAGAAAACTAGTCTACAAAATTTAAAAAAAAACAAAACAAAAAAAAAACAGAACAAACCAAACATGACCTCCCCCCAGACCTGCCAAAAAGAGACTGGAAAACAGCCGTGACAAATATGTCTGTAATTGTGTAAGAACTTCACTTATCCATACCCATCCTCCAAAACACAGTTGTGTCATTGCATTACTAGCAGCTAGAAGACAACCAGCTGTGAGCTTGCTCCCACTATCAGCTTCTGACCTGTTGTTTTCCTGTCAGATGAGGCTTTATCAACTAAACTAACTACGAAGAACATATCTGAAGTAAATGGCAAAATTAGATTCCCCAGATGGCAGCCTTTAAGTTTGGAACCCAACAGAACTGATGGTAAAATGCAGCATAACATTCAGTGAGACCTCTGCCTCATAATCGCATCTCAGATGATTCACCCACAAGCAGGAGGCCAGTTTGATAAAGATTAGTGACACATGAAGAAAACAGAAAACAGTTTAAAAGCTCAGCACTGCAGGTCGCCCTTGCTCAGTGCCGTGTCACAGTGCATGTTAGGGCCACACTTTTCCTCACGAAATGGCCAGCAAAAAGATGGTTGATCCACTGCGAGGTAATTTCCTTCTTGCAGTTCTGGGCATTGAGAAAGGCTCCTCCAGAAACCGTCGAAAGCACGCTGCAGCTAACTGCGAAGGGCAAAGACCCTCACACAAGCAGGGCCAGGTTCTGTGGGGTACAGCTTCTTTCTCCTGTCAAAAGCCTGAGTGTGTAGTGAGGGAACTGTGTAGCCTGACTCCCTGCTTTAGCTGCTATTCATATTCACTAGGAGCTGCATAGGGCAGCAATAAAATTGTCATGGACTGGCTTGACAGTTTGTTCATTCTTCTGCTCAGTTGCAACTGTGAGTGTGTCCTTTGGCTGTGTCCTGAATGTCAGCTGAAGTGGGGCATGACATTATCATACAAATCTATCTGCTTTTGTAACATTGGCAAGCACAGAGAATCATTTTGGTTGGACGAGACCTTTAAGTCCAACCATTAACCCTAGACTTCCAAACCCATCAGTAAGCCATATCCCACCACTAACTGTAAATACATCCAGGAACAGTGACCCAACCATCACCCTGGGCAGCCCGTCCAATGCTTGACAACCCTTTCATTAAAAAAAGTTGTTCCTAATGTCCAGCCCAAACCTCCCCTGCTGCGATTTGAGGCTATAATCATACTCACACAGCAACACCATTTGTGGCATCAGGTGCTGAGTACTGCATTTTGTTTTCACGCACACTGTTGTGATGTGTTGTCCACTTGATCAGCACAGGAATGCAGCTCTTGAGGTGGTTCAATCCAGAGATTGTTGCCTTCGCAGCCTCTCTCAATGGCTGCAGCATTACCCAGGGAAGAAGAGGTGTCTTCACAAATAACTATGACCTAAACAAGACAAACCTTTTCTCTTTACAGAAAAGCCTGAAGTGAAAAAGAAAGCAGCTATTACAACATGTGTCCTGTGCCCCAAAGCCCCACTGACACGGTCAGCTCTGAGCTGTACACTTGGTTTTGGAGTAATCCTTGAGGTCATTGCATAGAAAGCTCCAAAAAGCACACACATAGGACTTTCAAGGGAGCACTTCTCTTGTTGCAGAGAAATAAAATAAAATATTAATTCCCGTCCAGTGGCTTCATGTTATTTACAAAAAGACAGACATCTCACACAGCCAAAGGGCTTACAGTGCCAAGCCTATCTTGACTGGGGCAACAAGAAGATGTGGCCAGGGACAAGACTCTGTGACATGGCCAATCTTTCATAGTTCTATGCTCCTTTAATGAGGCAATGCTAAAATCTTGCTTATTTTCCTTTCTACGGTTCATTAAAATCATTATATTAACCTCTCACCTCTTCACTATACGAGCATTGACTTTGTCTTTAATATAATAAAACCAGTGGGACCTTATCTTGCCATGTGTTTGTGTAGGAGAGTTCATCCAATTTACCTGTTCTGACAGTTGTTTTTCTGGCAGACTGCCTTCAGCAGTTATCCATCCAGCTGGACATTTGTCCGGGGTCCATCTCTCTGACTGAACTGTCATCACCATAGGGCAGTACTGCCACTTAAACAACACATAATCATGCAATCTACTCAAGGCCAGCCTGTGACTGCAAGTACAAAATCAATATGAAAAACAAAGAGGGAGCAGCAGAGAGTAAAGCTGCAGAGATATATGTAAATGACTGTCAGGCTCTTCAACCTCGGCGAGATGCCTTCTTATGAGGCACTGAGGTTGTGTTTATGTGGGGTGACAGAAGGCAACAGAAACCCCAGAGTACTGGCAGATCAACAAGAAATAATTAGAGAAACATGTAAGTCAAATGAAAAACAAAACAAAACAAAACAAAAAGTCCATTTTATTGCAAGCTATGCTGACAGAGAGAAATACATATGCTTTCAGAATTTTAAATGAGAACATGAAAAGATCTGTTTTCCTATAGTAAATTACAGAAAAATAGAAGCAGTTTCTCTCTTCTCCAGCTTTTGGACCCTTTCATAGGGTCAGTGACAGACTAGCGGCACAATGGAGTGAATTCAAAGATCTGGAATTGCCACCATCCTAGTCCAGTCTAATCTAAACCCAACAGTGGGCAGGATTCACACTGTGCCACAACCTTTCCCAAAGGCTACAACAGTACAGTGAGATCACAGAGCAGAACAGATGAGCTTTTCATGTAATTATCACTAAGAAAGCCACATTCAGGCAGAGGTAGCACAGCCAACTCTGCAGTCCTTCTCAGGGAGCACCGCCTTTGGCATGTCAGATGCAAGCTGCAGGCAGGGAGGATTTGTGTCATGCAGTCTGTAGGTTAGGACCACATTCAAAAATCAGCACATTACCATTTGCCTTTTTTCAGTCCTTTTGTAGCCATAGTTTCCATTTGGGTGACTCTCTGATATCTTTCTTGACTTCTCAAGCCATTTTACTATGACAAAGTAGTTAGCCAGATTCTTGTTTACCCAGGAATTAGTTTTTGGGATTTTGGTTTGGTTTGTTTCATAAGGACATTCATAGATTTTCTGTTAGTGCAGAAGAAAATACCTTTATTAGTCAGCAGTATGCACTGTCTGCAAATATAAACACCCAGAAAACCTCAAATTTTCATTTGCTGAATATCACCATGCCTGGGCTCTGCCATCGCCTGCTACCTCTCCTCCTGCAATTCAGAGCAGGGGGCTAAGTCAGAACCTGGCAACTTTGTGGTGCAAAAATACACTTTCTCAGTGCAATGCAATTGGGATAAGCACAGTCTTTTGGAGCAGAACCTTGTCTTCCCTTTTTTTCTTTTCATCGATATCCTCCCTTGCCATCTCGTCAGACCCCACCTGCAGTCCTGTGTGCAGTTCTGGAGCCCCCAGCACAGGAACGACATGGAACTGTTGGAGTGGGTCCAGAGGAGGCCACCAAGATGTTCAGAGGGCTGCAGCAGCTCTCCTATGAGGACAGGCTGAGATAGTTGGGGCTCTGCAGCCTGGAGAAGAGAAGGCTTCTAGGAGACCTTAGAGTAACCTTCCAATATCTGAAGGGAGCCTACAGGAAGGCTGGGGAGAGACTATTGACAAGGTCTTCTAATGACAGGACAAGGGGCAATGGGTTTGAAGTGGTAGAGGGAAGATTTAGACTGGATGTCAGGAGGAAACTGTTTGCAGTGAGGGTGGTGAGACACTGGCACAGGTTGCCCAGGGAGGTTGTGGCTGCTCCCTCCCTGGAGGTGTTGAAGGCCAGGTTGGAGGAGGCCTTGAGGGAGCTGTACTAGTGGGAGGTGCCCCTGCCTATGGCAGGGGTTGGAACTAGATGATCCTTGAGGTCCCTTCCAACTTACCATTCTATGATTCTATCTCCACACCCTGTGTCTCCTCTTTCAGATAATCTTAGTAGCCCAGAAACGTCTCTCTGTTCCATCTTTATTGCAACCTATTTTAAAAGCCATCTCTTCTCCCAGTTCCTTTCTAATATGCGACCATCTTACTCTTGGCCCAGCCTATGTTCATTGTTTCCTCTTTACAGCCTTTTTGCTTTTCAAGAAGCCAGCCACATTCCCAGGCATCTGAGGATCTTGTTTTACTTCCAATCTACCTATGCCATGCTGTTCACATGTGAATTCCAGACCACTTCTCCTCAGGGCTGCTTGGCTCTGCTCCTGTCTTTCTCTTCTTACTCTGAGTACTGTGAGAGTATTTAATGAGTTGCAGAGATTGAGAATTGACTTTTTCATGTACAAGCCCTTAGATAACATGAGGTTTCATCCATACAACACAGTGGATAAAAAAGTGTACACCTAGTTTCTTGCTGTGGCAGAGGAAGTCTCAGGTTTTCTGAGGTTTCATGAACAATATCGCACCTTACTTTTCAGGTCAGCATCTACACTGGATGCATGTGTTCCATATATAAATAGAGAGAATAACCAGACAAGGAGAGGATGTGGAGAAAATTGCAGGAAGGTTGCCCATAATGAAAAAAAATGACAAGGGAAAACTTTGGAAGAAAACCATACCCCTTGTAACAGAGAGAGAATTTTAAAAGCTATGCCACAGGACCACTGCTACATGGGTTTCTTCCTGTAATTATTTTCTTCTTTTTTCCTTCTTCTACTCCACCCTTAAATTATAATGTAACTATTAGATTTTTTTAATTCTTTTAATTAATTGAATTATAATTTCCTTATAAGGTCTATTTACATTTTTTTTATTTTCTTTGCACCAATTTCTAGACATGGAACAAAACATTGCTGGGCAAACACATAACAAAATTCTAGTGCCTGTCTTCAAAAGCTCAGCATCATCTGGAAGTTGTAAAGGAAAAGGCCAGTAGGTACCAGAAGACAAAAAAAAAAAAAAAAGGGGGAAAGGCATTTGCTGTCAACATTGTAAGCACAAATCTCAGCCCAAAAGCAATTTTTTTAGAATGCTTTTCAGGGCATCACTGTCAGGTAACTTTCAAGAGACATTTAAAGGAGAATTTCTTTACCTGTGTTTACAAGGAGTTGTTTCAAATGACAAATAAAATAGGAGACAGCAGAAAAATGCTTGTCTGAAAAAGTAACAAGTCAATGACAGTAGCTAATATTCCAATCCAGTGAAAGGCAGGAGTTGACCTCTTAGTCCTGCCTAGGAGATGATAGATTGGATGTGGATAGGTCATGAAAGCTTTTAGATTTGAGAGACTGATGTCACATCCATCAACTGGTTTTAAAGCTTTGCTGTATATTTGATCATTTACACTGTTACAGCTATTTAAATTAATTTATTAGCTCCTACAGATCCTTCCACATTTATAAAGCTTTATGGACACCTTTGATACCACATAAATTGTAAATAGTAAGAAAATACCAAGCTATTTAATTTTTCATTAACTGTAACTACTTCCTTCAGGTCATATTATTATCCTTGAGGTCCCTTCCAACCTTACCATTTTATGATGCTATATTATTACTACCTCCATTCCAAAGTATTTAGTCCTGACTGTATAGGAAATAAAAAATAAAAATATTCCCTGGAATATTTTTCAGTTATCAAAATTATTAAAAGCAATAGACTGAAATTGCATTTTGGCTTTCATAGTTTTGTGATGTGTTTCTCCAGAACTGACCTATCTAAAAAAAAAAAAAAAAATTAAAACACACCAAACAAACAAAAAAACCCAAACCAACATAAAAGCGCAAGTCCAGAAAAGTTGAGTTTGATCCCTATTACACATACATTTCATTGTGAAAAAATAGCTAGGTGAAAAAGTAACTTTTCCTTCACTTAAAGCAAGCCAATATCTTCCTTGATGTATTCAATGATTATCCTCCATTTGTGAAGGGTTCTCTTGCAAGAAGACCTTCAGAATATTTTTTTAATTTAAAAAAAAAAAAATTATGTCTAGAATTTCCAATTTTTATGTGAATAAGGTTTTACCATTTTTTGATATTTCCATTCTTTAAGGGGCATCTGTTGCCACTGATTTTTCAACGAAGTTTGGGATTAATTTTAACAGTTTTTCTCTTTGGTCCATGGTAGACTATGGCCAAGTGCCAGACACAGATTTTGGCAGAAAGTAGCTGAGCCAATTTATTGCTTCCTCCTGGTCAGTTCTGTTCTGTAGAACTTTACAACCTCTACTGCAAAACCAGTTGATCCTGAAAGAAAGATTTCACTTCACTCAAACCTATTTGAAGTAAACTGCTTTGACAGGGTTGTTTCCTTCTGCCCCCTCCTTAAAAGTGAGATTTCACTTGTACAATCCTACCCTGTACCATGACCTTTCCATGTGTATACTTACCTACCTCTTCCACTTCTCCCAGGAAAGCATGCACCATGCCGTGTGGCATCCTCGTCCACAGTTCAACATATCCAACAAATGCTGAAAAACATTGTCTTCTATGTGTTCAGTCTTCTAAATAAAATAAAAAAAAATCTATATCAACTGTAATGGTTTAAAGCAAAACTCAACAAGTTAAACGATACCAGTGGGTTAACCTATTTTCTCAGCACACAAGTGAGGGAAAAACAACACACAAAAAAACCCTCTGTGTTGAGACAAAGAGAGTGAGACAAGAGTTTGCTGAGCAAAATCAGTTAAAAATGGTACAAAATGCATAACTGCCTTAGCTTATTTGAAGAAAAAGCCCAGTGCAAAGCAGCAGAAAGCGGAAAGCAAGCCAGCCAAAAGCCCAAGCCAGGAAACTGCTTCCTCACTGCTGCTATCACAGCAGAAGAGCTGACATCCAAACCCCCAGAACCCCAAAGCAGTGAGCAGAACAGGAAGCCTCCCATGTTATAGTCTGGACTTCAACCCTCATAACACTTCGCTCAAGTCAATACTTTCATTTATGAATCTGGCGTGGTTGCAGCACAGGATAAATAAGAGCAACAAATTCAACTCAACCCATGAGGATAAATAACAACGACTCTTAGAAAACATATGAATGTCCCACACCACTTCTCTGGTTAGGGATAGAAAAGGCAATAAAAAATAGATAGGAAGGGAATTAAAAAACAAAACAAACAAAAAAACACTTTAAAAAAAAATCAAACAAACCCAAACATTTTGTCCAAATTCTTATTTCTCCCTATCCCCTTTTCACAGCAAGTAACTGCTTGCACATCACGAATTATTCAGTTATGGAGCTGAGAGTCTTTTTGTCCCTTAAAATAGTAGACTGAATTTTTTTCTTCTTTCTTCTTTATAAACAAACCAAAAGACTTTTTGTGGGAGAATCTTGCTAACTGATCAATAGAGGCTTTCAGATTTCTGATTCCGTTTCAAACAGCAATAGAATCCTAAATGTTTGAGTTAAGTAGATTCCTCTGTTGGCACTACATATCATGCACTAAAGTCAGGTAACAAGGAAGGTGGTGGTTTGGTTTTGGTTTTTTTGTTTTGTTTTTTTTTCAAATACAGTGACAAAAAGGCTCATGATAAATTGAAATAAAAGAAGTCAGCAATGGTTTGGTTTTTTTTTTTCCTTTGGTCTGGTCTGAAGATTCTCCTTCATAGTATCCAATCAATAGATTCGTGGGCTGTCTAGCTTCTTGCTTT
>VWYK01054001.1:0-34345 GCA_013399775.1 Semnornis frantzii
TGTGACTACCCAGCTGCAGGACCCAGCATCTCCAGGGACCCTTCTCCAGGTATCTAGGAGCAGATGAAGTGTGACACTCCTCCCCCTGCCCCAAGCTCACTGAGCAAGTCTAGGATGAGCTTTATCCAAGGAGTGGTTAACAGTGAGGTTACAGTGAGGGTGGTGAGACAGAGTCACAGGTTGCCCAGGGAGGCTGCGGATGCCCCCTCCCTGGAGATGTTCAGCACCAGGTTGGATGAGGCCTTGAGTGACCTGTGCTAGTGAGAGGTTTCCCTGCCCATGGCAGGGGTTGGAGCTGGATGAGCTTTGAGGTCCCTTCTAGCCCAACCTATTCTCTGAATCTGTGACCAGAGAGATCCTCATCCTCCCTCGTGTGGCTGTCTTGAGGACAGTTGCTTGGGACAGCAGGTTTGGTGTCCCCTGGTGCCCGACACATGGCAGGGTGAATAAACCCAGAACACATGGCATGGGTGGGAGCCAGCCTGTGGGCAGGAGTTAGGGGTTGCTCAGCACTGAGATGGGGGAGCACTGCAGAGGACTTGTAGGGAGATGCTGAGCATCCAGTGCTGAGCAAGGTACACACTGGGCTCAGCTGCTCTACTGGCTCCAAGCAGAAGGGTTGCAGAGGGTTCCTCAGCAGGGCTGTGGGGAGGATGCTCTCTGTTCCTGAGCAGCCCAAAACCCTGTGGCAGGTATCCTTACCCAGTGCCTGTTCTTGCTCACCCTGGGACAGCTGCTGCATTCTCTCAAACTCTGCTTTCCAGGATCTTGGCCCCTTCTTGGGTGCCCAATGTGGCTGTACACAGGTTGGATGTTGCCAGCCTTGCCCACGTTGATTCCTGCTCCTGCTGCCCTGGCTCCAGGGTGAGTGGGGAGGACTGTCACAGGATGGTGTGACATGAAAAGCGTCAAGAGGGGGCTTCTGCCTGTCCTCTCTGCTCCCAGACCTGCAAGGGGAGTATGTGCAGGGGGTCTGCCTCCCCACACACACGTGACTGAAGGACAACCCTGTCCCCTTCACACCTGAGCCCAGAGAGCAGAGATGCCCGCGGGGCCGTGGCTCAGGCTGCAAGTTCAGCTCTGCCAGCAGCCGGGCAGGAGCGGTGAGCAGGGGTGTGGGGCACCGGAGGCTGCACAAACACCGTGAGGACGGGCGGGTGGATGGGGGTAGNGCGGGGAGGGGGACTCGCTGCAGACCCATCCAGCCATTGGCTTGCGAGCGCTGACGGACAGGCTGCTCCCTCCCTGCCGAGCCCCGGCGCTGCCAGCGCTGCGCGCAAAGTGCCGCTGCCTCAGCCCGCCTGTGCCCTAGCTCCGGGCGCTCGCTCCGCAGCGGCTGGGACAGCCGAGGTGCCCCCGTCCCGTGCCCGACAATGGCATGGGCACAGGGGGATCTGACATCCTCGCTCTTCATCGTCATCGCTTTAGCTGCCTGTCTCTCTGCCACCACCAGCGAAGGTAGGAACCGGGGTGGCCCTGCCGTGATGGGGATGTCTTGGGGGAGACGTGCGGGATGGCTGTGGCTGCCTGGATGTGCCCCCGGAGGCTCGTTCCCTCTGCTGGGCTTAGCTTCCCCCTCCTCCCGGGGGAGCGCAGCTCCGGGTTCCTGAGTTTGCTGATCCTGGAGCTCTCGCACCGGAGGCTAAACTTCTGAGCCGGGCAGGAGGACTTGATTCCCGCAGCCATTCCTGCCTGCTCTGCCAGGCCACCCCTGCCAGGGCTCTGCTGCAGCACGCAGGGGTGGCTGCCGAGGGGACAGGGACACGGGCACCATCTCGGCCGTGGTGATCCCCATCACCGGAGCTGATGGCAGTGTGGGGCCGTGCGTGCTGCCTGGGCAGCGCTGGCGGCGGTGGGGTGAGAGAGTGGGCACAGAGAGGCGTGCAGAGGCTGTGGGGGGCTGGAGAGGCATTCAGATGGGAAACTTGTCATGAGGGAAAGGGCTGGAAACTTCCGAAGTGGAAAGCAGGGATGCAGTCAGGAGCCCTCTCCCGACATCTTGGTCTCAGCCATGTCAGGCCTGCTCCCTCCACCTGACCACTCTACCCTGCTGCTGGCTGCACTCACCCCTGGCCCTTACCAGCAGCCCTGCTCTGCACCTCGGGCCCCCCTCGGCTTCGGCAGTGCCGCTCCTGCTGCCTGCCACGCACCCACTCGCCTGCCTCCTTCGGCGCTGGCAGCGGTGCCATGGCTGCTTCCCAGATCTGCTGATCGGCACCACCCGGAGCTCTGCCGTTCCTCTTCCCAAGTGTGCCCTTGGCACCAGTAGCAGCATCTTTCCTCCCTTCTGCTGTGCCTGAGAGCCACAGCCAGCACAGTGCAGCCCTCTGCAGCGAGCCCTGGTGCTGGAGTCTCTGCTTGGTGGTGGCGGTGGCATCCCTCCCTTCTCCTGCATCTGCAACTCAAGGCCCATGGGCTGGCACCATGACGCTTTGTGCACTTCGCAGCACCCTGCCAGGCCAGGTCCTTGCACCTGCTGCCATCTCCTCACATCCCCTCCCACCCAACCTGTCTTCCTCACTTACATTGCCCATTTCCAGCTATCTCCGGGTCTTAACCCTGTCTCCTGCCAGCTGTCCACTTCTTGGCACTTCTCCCGCTCCCTTCCCCAACAGCTTTCCTGCCCTCGTTGGAGATGCATTGGGCTCCCACTCCTGAGGATGGGCTGTGTGGATGCAGGATGGGACCCCAGCACCCACAACACCCACAGTCCTGCTTGCCATTCACTCCCTGGTGGAGCAGCTGCCCCATTCCATGGGCAGAGGGTGACGCAGGATGCCACTTGTGCCTTCCTGGGCTCTTGGCACTGCTGCCCTGCACCGCCAAGCAGCCCTGTCTGAATTCGCGCATCGACATCTAACCCTGGGCATCAACAGGGGCAACCAGAGACTCTCTTCATCCTCTGCAGGGGAGACCGGTGGATGCCAGGGTGGGCTTTATAGTGTCTGTATGGACAGGCAGCTTGTCCCCAGCTGAGGAAGACATTGGTGTCCTGCAAGAGTTTAGGAAAGGAGAGTTGATGTCAGTAGATGCCTTGGCCAGGGCGATGCATGGGTCTGGGAATGAGCCAGGTACCGAGGAAGACCAAGCAGGCTGGATCTGGGTTAGGCTAGATAGAAGGTGCTGAGTGGCATCAGGATAAACTATAGGACCCTGCAGAAAGTTGGTGGTGCTTCACCTGCTGCCCCCAAGGTTGCTCATCCCCCTGTGGGTATGGAGGGGGGATGTACACTGTAGTGTTGTGGGGCACTTAAGTGCTGCCTGGGCCCCATGGTATGGGTACTAGAGCTGGGGATGTGACTGTAGGATCCTGTGCCTCAGGGTACTGGAATGGGCTGGTGGCAACACCCATGCTGGTGAGATTGTGGTGCCCTTCATTGAGTGCCCTGGCATGGAGATTGGAGTAGAAATATGGAGAGATGCTTCAAAGTCTGCACATCTGGTGCCTCCTGCACTCTGCTTGTGCTGGGCTTTGCTACCTCATTTCTGCAGCGCGTGGCACATCTGGGCATGGTGTGAGGGTGTAGCTGTGGCACACAAAGCTGCCCACTGCTGCTGACCATAACCTCTGACTGCTGCCACCGCCACAGCCTGCTCCTTGCTGTGCACCTCTGGCCATGCCACCCAGAAACACAGTGCTCAGCGAGGAGCTGCAGGGTAGGAAATTGCAGCCACAAAGAAATTCAGGTCGGGATGTGCTGCGCTTTGCCGTGCACACCGGGAGGCAGCTGGCATATGGAGATGTGTCTTCACCTGAAGAAACGGCTTTGGTCTGATTTTCTTCGCTTTCCAACAGCTCCCAATCCCCTTCCTTTTCAGGAAAGATTTCTTCCAAGAAGTTTTCTTTTGCCTGGCTCAGCCTCGCATGCAGAGGGTGCCCTGGAAATGGGAGGAAGGAAAAGGGAACGGTGGCCCCGCATCTCCACACGGCAGATGCTGCCAAACGAATTGGCCTTCAAAACTGGGGGTGGCTTTTCCTGGATGGGTGAAAAATCACAGAATGGGAAAGGTTTTTATCTGGGATACTGAAAAAAAAAATTTTCTGAATTGTCTGAAATTATTTAATTTCTTCAGAGCAGGGAGGTAGAAAAGTTCTTTTCAATGCGACGGCAGTAGGGTAACCGACTCAAAGCTTTACTCTGCTGCACGGCCAGCCACAGAGGCAAGAACTCTGTGTTTTATGTGACACCCTAAATTGAAGTTAGATGGTAAAACATGGAAGGTCTTTCTTGTTTTGAACAAGAACGAGTGGAAATTGCCATATTGGGAGCTTGGGCGGGAGCTGACAAAATCCTATCTCCTGCCAGAAAATGGCGCTCCGAAGGCTGCCTCTGGTGATGCCTCCCAGGTGATGCCCTCTGCGAGGTGGGCAACCTTCCTGCCCATCACAGCAAAGAGAGTAGGCCCCACGGGTGAGCTGGGGTGGAACCTCCATGGTGAACGGCAGAAAAGGGGAACCCAGGGACTCTCCCTCAGCGGTTCAGGACATGTAGGAAGGGCCGAGGCAGAGGCAGGTGGTAAGGATAGTGGTGTGCGGGGAGCGTACTGCGGAGGACACGGAGCTGATGGCACACAGGGACAGTCATCTTCAACGGCACCATGGGATCGGTGATGGAGATGTTTTGCTTCTCCCCGCTGCAGGGATGGGGAACGGGAGAGCAGCAGGATCCTGGGGAAAGCCAGCAGCTCGCCGTGCTGCTGCGGCGGGGCCGGAGGAAGGGTTTGTGGCCATCTCCTCGCTAATCTCCCCATTGTAATCCCATTAATTGTCCCTCTGCTCAAACAGAAAAAGAGGTAAAAACTCATCTGTCCGTTTATTCAACAGTACTTTGGTACCTGCTGCAGCGATGCTGAAGTCGGGGCCGCGGGAGAAGCAAAGCAAAGGAGAGGAAATAGCTTTTTTGGTTGTAAAAAAGGCTGTGGGGATTCTGTGTTCCTCACTAAAAGCAGGAAACAAGGTTTTAGGTCCACGGGCTTCTGGGGACGGGGATGGAGGAGCATTGGTTTGAAACAGGGAGGAGATTTTGGGCTATGATTGAAAACAAAACCACCAAAAAATTTGGAAATTTTTTTTTTAATTTTATTTATTTTTTTTTTCATTGCTCCCAAAATGCTGATACAAAGCAAACACTTTCACGATTTCAGGCAGGCTCACAGGGGTCTGTTTCTGGTCTCAACTTCATTTCCATCCTTCCCTGATAAAACTTCTGGAAAATCATGCCCCACTATCTACAGAAAAAGAGCAGCACAGCAAATGCTGCTATTCTGAGATTTGAAATCCTTTTTTTATTTCATTCTTCTGGAGCTCTTCTTTCCTGAAATCATGAGGGAAAGTTGATTATTATGATTTATTTGGAGCAAAAATAAACTGATGGCAGAAACAGATCTGATGAATCCAAATTTAACTACAACTAAGAATCTGCTGAATTACTGCAGGGATGTAGAAATTTTTTTTTTTTTAGCTTTTCCTTTGGTTTTAGTTTGTCCTCTTGGTTGGTTTTAGGGATTTTGTTTGGGGTTTTTGTTTGTTTGTTAGGTTTTGTGGGGTTGTTTTGTTTCGTTTTCTTGTGTGTGTTTCTTTGGTTTGTTTTGGGGTTTTTTTTTTTCTTTGGTGGGGGTTTGTTTGTTTGCGGTTTTGGTTTGGTTTTATTTGATTTGTTTGGTTCTTTTACTGAGAAATTATTAGAAAATTGACCCGAAAAGAAAGAAAAAAACCCCAAACAAACCAACCGAAACCCATCAAAACCACCAAGCAATGACCCCCGGCCCCGCAGATGTTCCGCCAGAGGTGGAGGGCGAGCGGCGCACCCCGCGGCTGCCGGCGGGGCAGGGCCTGGTCTCACCGCCAGGACATCCTCGCAGCTCGGCGCTTTGTTCCCATCGGGTCCTGTGTTCCCTTCGTCCCTGCTCGCCTCGCCGGCAGCCCTCGATGCTGCCTTCATCTCCGGGGGCAAAGCCATTCATATGATAACTCTATTCATACCCTGACAGTTTGGGGCAGTTCATTCTCCTAACCCCTGCCTGGCCGACACTCAAAATGATTCCTCTGCCCCAGAGAAGCGATTAACCCCCTCGGCCCTGCTGTCGTAAATAACCACATACAGGAGGAACTCCCTTAGGGATCGGGCCCAGCCACACCACTGAAGTGACCTTTGTCTGGCCCAGCGATGCCACCCAGAAAGGTATTCGATGTTTATGCGAAGGCACCGGCAAAGACAGACCCATCCCTGCCTTCAGGAACTTATCCCAATGACTCATCAGCCTCAGCCTTAAAAATTCCAGCCCCTCTTTTTCCTAATCCTGATATTTCCTAAGCTGTCAGGTTTTTTTGCTGTGAAAGTACTCTGAGTGCAGCTGGGCACCTCACACCCTCCATGGGCACAAGCAGGTTGGACTCTGCAGCTTCCTCCCTCTCAAATTTCTTTTCCTCCAGCCCTGGCTACAGGCTACATTTTAAATGCCTTGACCGTGTCAGTGTGTGGCAACATCACTGCCTGCATCCCAGCATCAAGGGCACACACAAGTGACTGCATCCTGCCTTGGGTGGTGCCCCTTCTGTCACCTACCTCCATACAATGTCTAAGGACCCTCATGGTATTTCCTCCCCAGACACGTGAGGTGTTCAGCCTGTCCCCTCAGATGTTTTTTGTGTTGCTTTTTTTTCTTTTAGCTGTCAAAATGGTCCAGTCTGGGAAGTTGTGTTTGAGAGAGCAAAGAAATTAACGTTCAAAATGTCGCTGGGCTACAAAGAGCTAAGTGTGGGTTTGGGAGGCAAAATGGCATGAGAGCAAAATAACCTCTCAGAGGAATTAGGAACCCCTCAGAGGAATTAGGAACAAAGCACTTGACAGCCTGAAAAATTGTCACCCAATGTCCCTTCAGATAAATGAGCAGGTTTGAAAAATCCACATTTCCCAGGTGAATCCTCTAGAGAGGATGAAGCTCAGACCTCTGCAGCAGTGCTGGAGTCAGTGGGAAGGGTGCTGCAGGGTTTGTGCTGTTGATGAACTCACACAGGCTCTGCTCCAGGCACATTCTCCAGTGCCAGGTCACTGTGGGAGGCATGGGAAGTGTCTGGGAGTGACACCAAGGAGTCACAATTTGGTGTAAGTACAGAATGCCAAGCTGTGGGGTGGTAAGCCTGGTTTTTTGTATGCATGTAGCTCACTGCTGGGCAGTGGAAACTGTTGTGGGATAAGAACCTGGGGATGGTGCTAGGGGCTTGCTCAGGGGGAGCTTCAGCTCCCTGCAAGTGCTGCAGGTCAGAAATCTCAGCGGCTAGAGCTGAAAATGCCTTCGGGTCTGCTCTGCTACAGCCAATAAACATGACAAAAGAGGGGTCAGGACTGCTGTGGAGACACTGGCACAAACCCCTCTGGAGAGGACTTCTTTTTCTCTGAGTCTGCAGCCCCCAGGTTTTGCTCACCACGGGCAGCAGAGGTGCATTTTGTGTCCCAGGTGCTCCTGTTCCGTTGTCACCGATGCTCACAGTACTGCAGCGCTGGTGCTGTGGCACCCAGCCTGGCCCTGAACCTGCCACTGCAGCCTGGGGGCAAGTGGGAGGTCCTGGTCTGGATGCAGGTCCCTTATCTCTTCTTCAGGTCTGGGGACACTGGTCAGGGCTGCAGGAGCTGCTGCTGTGTGGGTGGAAGGGATCAGCTCCCACAGGGCTTTAGCCAGGTGAGATGCTGTGGGGTGGCTGTTCCAGGCATGGGCTCCTCTGCCCGTGGACAGGTCCATCTTGCCTTGCACTGGGGAGGGACATTGTGATGGAAAGGACTTACATGAATCCCAGATGACCAAATCCAGAACTGGACACACCAGGTCTGCAGAGCCCTCATCTGGGATTGCAGGGACCCTTCAGTTGCCCTCCACACTCTCTGGTGCCTGCCTCCTCCCAACCTCACCCTGTTTACTCCTTCCCCTGCTCACATCCTATGTTCCCTTGGAATTTCTTGCCTCCCTTAACCTTTCTCACCCCTTCATCCCCAGAGCCTTTCCACCTCCTCTTCTGGCTTCTGCCCTGAATTACAACAAGTCCAACCTCCCCTTGAGCCCAAACCAGCTCCTTCCCCACCGCCAGGATCTCCTGGAGCAGGGACATGCTGACACCCCTGGCTCTGAGCCTTAGCTCTGTCCTGTGCTTGAGCCCTGGGACAGCTGACGGGTTGGTAACATCTCTGGTCAGTGACCTGTGTCCAGCTCTGATCATGTTCACACTACTGCTACCACCCTGCCTGGCAGTGGGCAGTGTGTGTCCTTTAATTTGAGTCACCTAAACCAGTGTGCAAATTCAGCCTGGCTGCCCCCACACACCCCCATCCCAGGACTCTCAGCCCAAGCAGCCAACATCAACATTTTGCATCCACATTTTCTCACCCTTATTCCTGAGAGGGAACATTTTGTTGTTGTTGTTGTTTGACTTTTGATGTGATTTATTTTCTTTTTCCCCTCTCCCTTGGGGAAAAAAATGCTGCCCTGGAATTTCGAGGTTTTTTTGGGTTTGGGTTTTTTTTTTTTTTTTGAGCCCTGTTGCTACTTTATTCTGGTTGATTTGTTTTGTTTCGTTTCATTTTCAACATTATTTTCACGACACTGCAAGTCCTACCTCAGGTTCTGCTCTTGTGCTGCTCATTTACCTTCCACGGCACCACGCAGGGTTTGGAAGGCTCACGTTGATTATTTTATTTTTTTTAAATCCGAGCTGAGGCTTTTTGTTAGCACTGATTGAACAAACAAAGCTTTTCTTCCCACATCAAAGTGTCTTCTGCTCCCGGTGTACTGAAAAGGGGTGACCCTCTGGGAAGTCCTTATGGGCTTTGCTGCTCCTGATGCATTTACAAAACGCTGTAAAATTAAACACAGAAAGTTCACAGCAATAATCCAGAGGGTCTGAGGAGAAATCCTGAAAAGGGAATTAGGGCAGGTCCAACGGGCAGCGCTGCTGGCCGGCGGCAGTTGTTTGAAAAGGTTTCTTTTCAGTAGGGCTTTTGGTTGGTTTTGGCTTTTTTTTTTTTTTTCCCCCGGCCTTACCCTGGCGTTTCCAGAAATGTGGAATCTCACACTCCTGCTGGATCTGGCGATGTCTTTTACCTCTACCTGCGATGCTCTCCTAAGTGCCCTTCCCAGGCGGCCGAGCCAGTGGGTGCGATGTGAGCAGTACCCCCGCGGCATCCCCAGGAGCGCAGCCTGCCGGGCAAGCAGGGGCTGGGCAGAGCCTGGAGCCAGCAGCGTGAGCTGGAGCGGTGGTGAGCAGCACCCCAGTGCCACGGCGCTGACCTGGCCGTGTGTGCTGGGGCAGCGGTACCCTGCTGCTGCCGTGCCGACCGGACCCGTTAGGCACATCCCTTTGCACAGCTCCCCGGTGGGAAGAGCAGAGCCACCCTCCAGGCTGCTCGTTTCACCTCGAAGCCCCAAGGCCTGGCCTTGTGTGTTGGTGACTAAATGAGTGTTTTTCTCTCTCTGAAGACTAATACCGTCCCGGGAAGCTGAAAGCAAAGCCTCCCATCCTGTCCCCCTGCCATGCTCAGAGGCCAGCAGGACACAGCTTTGCTGCTCGGCTTTGCCTCTCCAGCTGGAGAGGTCGTGGCTGGCTATTGAGCATAGCCCTGGATTAAACAGTGGGACACGAAGAGCTGACCCCCTCTGGCCCCACCTACCCCTTCAAAACCCTGCCTCGGTTTATGGGACATGAATGCTGCTGGCTCTCGTTCTCCTGTTCTCAGGGAGCCTCTCCTTGTCCGTTTCCCACACCTCTTCTCTGTCCCTGCTGCAGATATCCCTCTTCATGTCACTCCCCCACCCCCCCCCCCCCCCCCGGCGGGGGGGCGGGGGGGGGGGGGGGGGGCGGGGGGAGGGNCCCCCCCCCAGGGGCTGAGGGGCTGGTGTGGGGCGTGTAGACAGAGAGCAGGAGCTCCTAACCGTGCTGATAAGAGTTTAATTATCGATTCAAAAGGCGTTGTTGCATGGGGGGAGCTTTGCTGTGAATCTTGGGAGGCTTTTGAAGTTGTGATGGAGAGGAACTGAAGCCCAAGGGAACAGGGCTGCTCCCACTGACCCTTCCTCCCCACGCCTGCACTACAAAGCCCCTGCCTGGGAGGGAGATGGTGGAGTAATTAGAATGAGGACCGCAGTGGGTTAACAATTAGTGAGAGAGCTGAGAGCCCTGTTTGGCCCCCATTGCTCTTCTAGAGGCTGGGGCTCAGCACAGTCCCTCGGCATTTGCCCTCGGGCTTCCCTCACCACCCCACCGTGCACCCCTGGGTGGGATGAGGACACACAGGCTTCCTGGGCTAGGCAGCTGCGGCTCACATGGCCCCGGTCCTACGCCCAGGATGCTTGGATGTGGAGCTCCAAGCTGTCCTTGCTCCTGTTTGTGATAGATCCCTGCAAGAGCCACAGCCGCTGGGGTGGTTGCTGGGAAGGGTTTCTGAGCTCTCTCTCTTTACTGGTATAGATCTACAGCGAGAGCTGCATGGACCAAGGCACAGCAGACACCCTGGCAGTGCCAGGCCCTGCCTTGGCTTCCTCACAGCCCCAGTGGTGCTCAGAGTTTGGTAGATACAGGTACGGAGAGGGATGCAGATAGGGATGCAGAGACACAACAAGATGGCTGTAAATAGATGATAGAGAGGCACCATGCACACCTGTATCACATACACACCATGCACACCTGTATCACACACACACCATGCACACCTGTATCACACACACACCATGCACACTTGTATCACATACACACCATGCACACCTGTATCACACACACACCATGCACACCTGCATCATAGGCACTGTGAACATCTGCATCATGGACACCATGCACACCTGCATCACACACACCATGCACACCTGCATCACAGGCACCATACAGCATGACACAGGAAGGCTGGGGAGGGACTACTGACAAGGTCTTGCAATGCCAGGACAAGGGGCAATGGGTTTGAAGTGGCAGAGGGGAGATTGAAAGTGGAAGTTAGGAGGAAGTTCTTTACAGTGTGGGTGGTGAGACACTGGCACAGGTTGCCCAGGGAGGTGGTGGTTGCTCCCTCCCTGGAGGTGTTTAAGGCCAGGTTGGATGAGGCCTTGAGTGACCTGTGCTAGTGGGAGGTGTCCCTGCCTATGGCAGAGGGTTGGAACTGGCTGATCCTTGAGGTCCCTTCCAACCTTCCCATTCTATGATTCTATGTCACACACCATGCACACCTGTACCATGGACACAGACACTTTGTCTTCAGTTCCTGTGCAGTTTGCATCCCTGGGCAGGCAGCAGGCAGCACTCACCCAGCTGCCATGCTGTGACTTTCCACAGGAGCACGGAGGTGTTGCCTTGCGTGAGACTCTGCCCCCAGTGCCCAGCTGGGGGGAGCGCCCTGCCCGCTCCTGGGTGCTTCCATCCGAATGGGCAATCAGGCCTGACAGCTTTTCCACCAGCACCAGAATGTCCCCTGACACCTCCTGGTGATTTGGCTCAATGCACCGAGGCAAGGCCAAGGCACAGAAGAGGGAACATACAAAATGGTGCTCAGGGAAACAAAATGGGGCTGGCAGTTTGAGACTGATATGTGCAGACAGTCCATAACATCAAAGAGAATTGTCCAGTTGTAGCACGGAGGTCTCCCAAACCGGCACACTCCCTGAGAAACCTTGCAGCTGAAAGGGCTCCTTTGTGGCAGGCTCTGGCAGCCAGGGTAGGCTCCCTCTGAGCAGCAGTGCAGCCAGGAGATCACCTGCAAGGGGCCGGCCCAGGCACTTGCCAACACTGTGTTGGCCTGCAGCCTTCTCCTGAAATGCATGGCTGGGGCTGGGGAGTGAATTGGTGCTCAGGTGTGAGCTGTGCCAGGAGCTAACGTGGTGCTGGTGTCTGTGTGCCGTGCCCACTGCAGTGGACTCCACTTGTGGGGTTCCTGTGTGCTTGGGGGAACATTTGCTAAGCAATGGAAGGAAGAACTTTTCCTTCTTCCCCCCCAGAGCCATGAGCAGTCTGCTCCACCAGGGAGAACTTCTCTGGTGCTCTGCGTGCTAAAGCACCGGCAGGCAGCCAGCTCCTTGGGCTGTGCTGGGTGACAACCAGAGGGTCCACATGGTGGGGTGGGGTGTATCAAGAAGCCTCATGGCCCTGCACACCGCTGTGCAGACAAGCCTGGGGTAGGTCCCACCTCACCTGCCCCTTCTCAGCACCATTCCCCACAGCACAGCACTGCAGCTGGATGGACCCCAGGCTGCACAGGACCCTCCTGCTGCCCCAAGAGCACTCAGTCGTGGCCACATCTGAGCATCTCAGCGTGGGAAAGAGGGTGCAGGAACCACGGCAGGAGGGCGAGAGGGTCTGCAAGAGCAGTCCCCTCCCCACAGCCTGCCCGCTGAGGGTCACCGGTACCATGCTCCTACTCTGTGAGCAGGGAAACTCCTGAGCCCAGGCTCCTGCTGGGCGAATTACCCAGGGAAAATAGGCAGAAAATCTTCAGATTAACAATAACAAATAAAAATGGATTTGAGATCTCCGAGGTAATTACTCCGTGCTGAGGGCAAGGGGCCTCTTTAGCAGTGGGAGCAGTGCTGTGTGGGGAGCGGAGGGGCTTGGCCTGCTGTTGGGCCAAAGGAGTCACACAAGAAACCCTGGAAATTCTTTCAAATTGCTCTGCTAACATTAATAAATGCCTCAAAAGCTCCTAATCTGCTCTGTCAGGAGCATGACGTCTGGGTGTTTCACAGCCAGCTCACGTCTCGCCTCCTCTCTCCCACTGCTCTCCTCCTCTGCCTGGTAATAGTAAATGAAAGTGGCACCAGTTCCTCCAGCTGCTGGGACCAGCAGTGTGCTGAGCACAGCTTCTGCCAGGGGTGGGGACACTGTCCTGTGGTGCCTTGTCTCCACCATGCCAGCCTGACACTGAGCCAACCATGCCTCCAGAGCCTGGGCACCAGCCGAACCCCTGCACTGCAGCAGGGATGCTGACCACACTGCCTCCAGGGCCAGCCTGATGCTGCTCTAGGGGGAGGAGAAACAACCAGCATGGGCACAGCAGCCAGCATGGGCACAGCAGCCAGCATGGGCACAGCAGCCAGCATGGGCACAGTAACCAGCATGGGCACAGCAGCCAGCATGGGCACAGCAGCCAGCATGGGCACAGTAACCAGCATAGGCACAGCAACTAGCATGGGCACAGCAACCAGCATGGGCACAACAACCAGCACGGGCACAGCAACCAGCATGGGCACAACAACCAGCACGGGCACAGCAACCAGCATGGGCACAGCAGCCAGCATGGGCACAGCAACCAGCATGGGCACAGCAACTAGCATGGGCACAGCAACCAGCATGGGCACAACAACCAGCACGGGCACAGCAACCAGCATGGGCACAACAACCAGCACGGGCACAGCAACCAGCATGGGCACAGCAGCCAGCATGGGCACAGCAGCCAGCATGGGCACAGCAGCCAGCATGGGCACAGCAGCCAGAGTGGGCACAGCAGCCAGCATGGGCACAGCAGCCAGCATGGGCACAGCAGCCAGCACAGGCACAGCAGCCAGCATGGGCACAGCAGCCAGCATGGGCACAGCAGCCAGAGTGGGCACAGCAGCCAGCATGGGCACAGCAGCCAGCATGGGCACAGCAGCCAGCACAGGCACAGCAGCCAGCATGGGCACAGCAGCCAGCGTGGGCACAGCAGCCAGCACGGACTTGGCCTTCCTGGGTGGCTGCAGGGCAAAGAGCACTGGCAGAAAGCTGCTCAGGAGTCCCTGAGCCTGGTGCTGATGAGGGGTGAGGAGGCATGGGCACATTGGCATCTGCACTGTACTCACTCCCACAGGTCAGGTCACCTTGCCCACCTCCAGAGCCTGAAGCTGGGCCTCGTGGTCCTTCCTCAGATGCTGGAGAAAGAGTGAGCAAGCTGAGGAGTTGCCAGGCTGCAGCAGGGCTCTCCTTTGCCTGATGCTGCAGGGTCTGGGCACGGGGCTCACAGGCAGCTGTTGACACTTGGGGCATCTCACTCTGTGCATCAGCAATGCTGTGACATCCCTCTTCCCCCACTGCTGACACTGCACAGGGCTCCACAGAAAGCTCCTGAGCACCTTCAAAGGCATTCTCACTGCTCCCCTCTCCCAGCAGATCTGCTCCTGTCCCGTTGTCAGCTGGGCTTCTGGTGGTGCCAGAGCTTTTAAAGGGTTGGCTTTGATGAACCTCCTCATGCAACCTGTCCCCTACTGTCTGGCCTCTCCAGTGGGGGTCAGCCAGGACCACGGGGGGTCACTTTGTGCTGGAGCTGTGGTGTGTAATTGCAGGGGTTGCAGGAGTGCAGACTTCAAACCGATGGTGCCAGGAAGGCTGTGAGGCTAAAGAGCTTGGCAGGGACTCTGGAGAAGTGTCCAAGCAAGGAACAATGCTCTGACTGCATTGGTGTTGGCCCAGGGAGGGACTGGTGGACGAGCTGAACCTTGGAGTTTGTTTCTCCAGCTCCCCTTTGCTTTGCATCCCCCCAGACCCACTGCCTGCAGCCCCTTCACCTCCAAAAGCTCCTATGACCAAGGCTGAAACAGTTCTGTCCCAGCTCTATCAACAACCAACCTGCAGCCTGGCAGATCCCCAGCACCAAGCCCATGGGTGAGTTTAGGGCACATCAGGAGGTAGTTCTACAGGGAGGGTGGTGAAATACTGCAACAGGTTTCTGAAGGACGTGGTTGAGGCCCATCCCTGGAGACATTCAAGGTCAGATTGGCTGTGGCCTAGGGCTGGAGGTGTCTCTGATGGTTGCAGGGGGGTTGGACAAGATGCCCTTTGAGGCTCCTTTCCAGCCCAGTGCAGTCTGTGGTTCTGTGAGTGGGGCGTGAGAAGGGGTCACCTGTGGTGGCTCAGTCCCCTGCCCTTTGAGGATGAAATCTTTCAAAGCAACATTTTGTTCCTCTGTTTTCCAGTGAACTTGCTGGACACCTCCACCATGCCTGGGGACTGGGGCTGGATGACTTATCCCTCACACGGAGTGAGTATGAAAGGGTTGCTGGCACACGGCGGGGCACAGGTCAGCATGGTGCCCATGGGCAGGGGGGTGGGCATCTCAGGTGCCTAGGACAGTGCTGATGGGCTACAGAGGCTCTGCCTGTTGGGGGATGCCAGCCTGCAAAGCTAACAGCAGGGATGTGGCTGATCTGAAAATGCTGCTTAACTCTCTGTGTCCCCTGCAGGGCCTGGGCTGTCAGCAGGTCCTGCCCTTCCAGAGCTCTCAAGAGCTAGGTCACCCCACAGGCACTCGGGCTGAGAAGCAGCTCATTGGCCACTGCACCAGGGTAGAGCCAGCAGGAACAGCCCAAAGGGGCTGGCAAGCTCTCAAGAACCTGTGATCAGGGGAGCCTGCTGTGGCACCTGGGCAGGAGCTGCAGAGGAGCATCCTCTGTGGATGGTCTCTGGTGGGCAGGAGGGATGTGAAGGCACAGCCCTAGGAGGGCTGCGGTGGTGACCCCTGTGTGACCTCTGCCATCCTGCAGGATCCTCTCCACACCCTCCCTTCATTTCTCTGTCCAGGTTTTCCTGCTGCAGCAGCTTTCTGGAGGGGGTGGGGTTCAGGTGGCAGGGCTGACCTGCCTGGGAAGGTTTTGCTCCTTCATTTAGAGAGCAGAAGCAATGCCACAGACCCAGGCAGGACCAACTGCAAGGCACAGTGGGGACTGCAGCATGCACAGAGCATGCAGGACTGGGATGCCTACCTGGCTTTTGCTGCCGTGTTGATTTTTCATGTCCACTCTGTTTCATCCCCTCTCCGAACTAAATGGTCCTAATCTTTTCAATTCCACCTCCCACGGAACTCTTCCCAGGCCTCTAATCGTTTCCATTGATCTGCTGCTCCAGACTTGCGGCGGCAGCGCTGCTTGAGCAGGAGCCATCAGAACTCTGAACTCACAACAAAAGCAGCCAGCAGCTGCCCCTCAGACATGGAAATGCACTGAGTCCTTAGCTCTGATTCCAGCAGTTAGCCCTGCCACTGGTGGCTGTCCTGGCACCGTTATGGATGCAGAGGTACAAGGCCAGAGGGGAGCAGGGAGCTAACCTGTCCTGATGTGCTGCACAGCTGTGGAGCTGTCAGCTCCCTGCAGCCTCAGAGTAGCTCAGCTTTGAGAGACAAACAGCCCCAACTACAAAGCTCCTGCTGCTGCTGGTAAATCCTCCAACCCTGCAGCCCTGCTGTGGGCAGGCTGCTGTTAAAAAACCTCTTGCTCTGTGGGTTTGTCTGGTTTGGGTTTTCAGCCACTGGGGCTCTTTGCCTGTTGCCTGCATGAGGAATCATGGAGCCATAGAATAGTAGGGATTGGAAGGGACTTTGCTGCAGGCAACCCACCCAGGTACAATGCTGGGTGGTCAGCAGGGACATGGATATCCTTGGGGTCCTCAGGAATCACCAAAACGTAGAATGAGAGGGGTTGGAAGTGACCTCCAGAGATCATAGAATGCTTTAGGTTGGAAGGGACCTCAAAGCTCATTTAGTTCCAAGGATCATTGTGTCCAGCTCCATTGCCAAAGCAGAATCACCCAGGGGAGGTCACAGATGCACATCCAGATGGGTCTTCAAAGTCTCCAGCTCAGGAGACTCCACAACCTCTCTGGGCAACCTGCTCCAGGGCTCCAGCACCCTCACACCACAGAAGTATCTCCTCACGTTGAGGTGGAACCTGCTGGGTTCCAGTTTGTGTCCATTGCCCTTTGTCCTCGCACAGGACACCACTGAACAGAACCTGGGCCCTACCCCTGGCCCCACAGCCTTCAGATATTTGTGAACATTCAGAAGATCTCCTCTCAGCTTTCTTTTCTCCAGCTTAACCAGACCCTCCCTTGACCTGCTGGTCACACTCTGCTGAATGCCCCCCAGGACCCCATTGCCTTCTTGGCCACCAGGGCACATTGCTGCCCATGCAGTGCTTACTGCCCACCAGCACTGCCAGGTCCTCCTCCATGAAGCTGCTTTCCATCAGGTGAACTCCTCACCTGCACTGCTTCAGGAGGTTGTTCCTCCCCAGGTGCAGAACTCTACACTTATCCTTCTTGAACCTCCTGAGGTTCCCCTTTGCCCAGCTCTCAGCCTGTCCAGGTCTCACTGGATGGCAGCACAGCCTCAGGGGTGTCAGCCACTGCTCCCAGTTTGGCACCAGCAGCAGCTGCCTGAGGCCCCAATCTATCTCCTTGCCCAGGTCACTGGCAAAGATAACTCCACCTGAGCAGTCCTGGGGGAGTGTGAGCATGACTGGTCAGGACCTTGCACCCCTAAGCAGAGGAGGGATTGTGCCTTCAGCTGCCTCTCCTTTCATCAGGGACTTGCACAACCAGTTAGGGTACAGCAATCCTGCATTGCACATTTGCACACCCAGGGTGAAGCCTGGTCCCAACCCAGCAGGACTCCCAGGGGCAAAGAGTTAGAAGAACAGAGGGAGCTGGGGCTGGCTTGCATGGCAGTCACCACTGGGCTGTTTTTTTGGCACTACAGCAGCAGCCCAGCAGCTCCTGAGCCCCACTGCATGGCTCAAGTCCCCACTTGAGTAGTGATGTTGAGGTAAGAATGGTAAACAATGGGTGCCAAAAACCACCTCATGGGCATGCTGATGTGTGCTGCCCTGGGGGGCCACCACTCTTCACCCACCCTCTGTTTTTGCCTGACTTGTGGCCTTGTCAGCAACAGGATGGTCACAGAGCTGTGTGAGAGATGCCCTGGACACCTTCAGAGAGGTTGCCTGGGCTCTGCTGTGGCATTCTTGTAGGAAAAACTTTACATCTCTTTTTCCAGCTGGATGCTTTGATAGCTCCTCTGAGCACTTATCTGCACTGTGATTCTTCCTCCATGAGCTATTGCATCATATCATCCTTTAACCTCCTGCTGGTCCTTCAGCTCCAGGTGCTTTTGGAGTAGTAAATCTGCACTTGGATTCAGTTGCCATCAGCAGAAAGGTGGCAGGGCAGGGAGTTGGTGTCTCAGAGAAGTTGCTGAAGAAGAACTGTACTTGCTCTTGGTGCCAAATCACAGCCCTGGGCCTCTGAGCAGCCCCTCAGTAGGGTCCACATGCAGGTGGGAGCCTCACAGGTTTGGTAGCTTGGGACCACATTACTCCAAGCATTGCTGTGCTCTCTGCTCCAGGAAACAGCCTGGCTTTGGGAGTCATCATCCCAGCAGCACTGCTGGTGTCCCTGGGATTGTCCCTGCCCTGTGGCTTGCTGACCCTGGCAGCCATGGGCTGGGTAGAGCCCAGCTGCTGTTGTGGTGTGGAGGTGAAGCTGTGAGGATGGATTTTATTTGAGGTCCTTTATTTTTGCTGCCATTTCCTCAGTTCCTGGGGGGTGGTCAGCAGGTCCAGGGGGATTCTCCCCTCCCCTCTACTCTGCCCTGGTGAGGCCAGATCTGGGTCCTGGTCCAGTTCTGGGCTTCCTGGTTTAAGGACAGGGACTTGCTGGAGATGGTACAGCAAATGAAGATGCTGAGGGGCCTGGAACATCTCTGTGATGAGGAAGGACTGAGAGAATTTGAGTTGGAGGAGGGCAGCCTGAGAGGGGATCTCATCAATGCTGAGATTCAAGGGTTGGCATCAGGAGGATGGGGCCAGGCTTTGTTCAGTGGTGCCCAGTGACGGGACAAGGGGCAGTGGGCACAAACTGAACATCAGAAGTTCCATTTAATTTAAGGGTGGCAGAGCCCTGGAGCAGGCTGCCCAGAGAGGTGGTGGAGTCTCCATCTCTGGAGACCTTCACAATGCACCTGGACATGTTCCTCTGTGACCTTCCCTAGGTGCCCCTGTTCTTCCAGGAAGGTTGGGCCATTCATGACCATTCTGTGATGCAGTGATTCAGAATCTCCTGCTGGGAAAAGATGGCAGTGCTGCCCCTGCTGCTGCCCTGCTGCTGCCCTGCTGCTGCCTGTCCTGCCTCAGCCCAGCTGCAGCATGTGCTGGGTGCAGGATTTACCTGCAGTGCCCCTCCAGGGACCCACCACAGCATCTGCCTGCTGACCCTGGTTACCCAGCTGAAGTCTCATCTCTTTTTGCTCAACCTCTGTCTCCATTGCCTTGCCCTGTGTGAGCCCCAGCCCAGGACAGGTGTGGCAGTGCAGAGGTGACCTGAGAGGTCTTTTTCAACAGATTCTCTGATTGTGTCAGGAACTGGGAGGGGGAGGAGTTGTCTTTGCATGGCACTGAACAGCACAGAGCCTCAGTCCCCTGCCTGAGCAGCTTAAGAAGGGGTCTTGTGCCCTCTAGCTTAGTCCCTGCTGCCCTATAGTTTGCTTTCCAGCACCTGTCCCACTCCTGGGGCTCCTGGGGGTGCCAGAGGAAAGAGATCCCAGAGCTGCCCACGCAGGCAGGGCAACGATTCGAAGCATCAGAGCTGCAAAACTGGCAGGATACCACTTGCAAAGTCCCGATGTTTTCATCACACGTGGGCACAAGGTGACTCTGCCTCACAGGAAGGGCTCTCTCCTCTCGGCTTGCTGTGACCAGCAGCAGCAGAGGAGCAGGGGGCTGGGAGCGCCGAGCACAGCGGGGGGACAGCAGCAGCGGCAGCCCTGGGCAGGGTCACACCATCAGCGAGGCATCCCTGGCCTGTTTTGACATTTCCTCTTGCCAGACAATTAACCGAGGGGTAATTGGCTGTAATTGCCGCTCGGGGGTTTAATTGCATCCCCCCCTCACCTCCACCCCGCAGACACGTGCAGGAAGCGGAAGGGTCACCAGGAGCATCCCTGTCCCACAGGCTGCGGCTCCTCTCAATTAGAACTTCAAAGGGCTCCCAGGAGCTTTGCAGCTCACTGCAGCCCTGCAGCAACTCCCTCTGCTCTCGCCGCTGCCGCCGGAGGCATCGTCTCTGCCCCTCCCGCACCTCTGCTCTCTCAGCGCTCCCCAGTGCCCTGCTCTCCCCTCTCCTTGCCTGGCTCAGGACCTGCTGGATCAGAGGCAACCTGATCAGCCCCTTTGCAAATTGCTTTTCTACTGACTAATTAAAAGGCTGATGAGATAAGTCAACATATTATTAATAATTATTGTATCGTCTGCTTTGATTTACCAAGTCAAACAGGAAATGACTGTGTGCCAGCACAGGGCATCTGAGGAGCCTGAAGGATGCCTCACAAAAGCTCATTACAGTGGAACCACCTCCAGTGCTGGAGAAAGGTCCCTCACATGCTGCCCATGACCCCCCCCAGCACCTCTTGGCTCAGGTCCCACAGCATCCCCCTCGCTGCCGGGGCTGGGGTCAGGGCCCTCTGTGCCCCACAGTGGCTTTGCTGGTAGGAGCTCCAGGAAAGCCCTCCAGAAGTGGCTTGCATGTCCCCATCCTGCTTAAGGGAAATGTCCTGAGGCCTGGGTACAAAGCCCAGAGAGCTTCCCTTGTTCTGCAGAAGCTCAGAGAGGAAAGTGCCAGCAAGGCAGCAGATTGATATTGCTCTTCTGCTTCATGGCAATGATAGCCCAGGTTCCTCTGCTGAATGTGACAGATACTTTTAGATCTTTTTATTCCAGACTGTGGTAAAAGGTGAGGGTAGAAAGGGAAATAATTTAGTGAGTCTGCAATTGGCTCCTGGGCTGATCACTTCTCTTCATATGTGTGGCCCCTATGGGCAGCTACCGTCAGGGAGCATAACCTAAACAGTATGCATGCAACAGAAACTTCAGGAATATTAAATGCAGTTCATAAACATCTTTGGGAACTACAAAGTGACTGTGTTGGACAGAGAGAGTCAGCTGGAGTTCCTGAAAGCAGTGGGAAAACAGTTACACACAGTCCCAATTCCCTCTTTGTGTAGTCGATTATAATGCCCTCAGCTTCAGCTGCCACCTGAGACACATTTCAGCCCTGGGGTGTCCAGGGATGGGCATCTCCTGCTTGTGCCCAATGCTGCTCTAAGGGTCATAGAATTATGGGAAGGTTGGAAGGGACCTCAAGGATCATCCAGTTCCAATCCCCTGCCATAGGCAGGGACACCTCCCACTAGCACAGGTCACTCAAGGCCTCCTCCAACCTGGCCTTCAACACCTCCAGGGAGGTTGTGGAGCACAGAATCACTCAATGTGATCAAAGATCAAAGATCAGGTTGGGTGATTCTGTACTCCACAACCTCCCTGGGCAACCTGTGCCAGTGTCTCACCACCCTCACTGCAAACAACTTCCTCCTCACATCCACTTTCAATCTCCCCTCTGACACTCCAAACCCATTCCCCTTGTCCTGCCATTCCCAGCCCTTGGCAATAGTCCCTCCCCAGCCTTCCTGCAGCCCCCTTCAGATCCTGCAAGGCCACTCCAAGCTCTCCTGGAAGCCTTCTCCTCTGCAGGCTGCAGAGCCCCAACTCTCTCAGCCTGTCCTCACAGCAGAGCTGCTGCAGCCCTCTCAGCATCTTTGTGGCCTCCTCTGCACTGGCTCCAACACTTCCATGGCCTTCCTGTGCTGGGGGCTCCAGAACTGCCCCCAGGACTGCAGCTGGGGTCTGAGGAGAGCAGAGCCAAGGGGCACAATCCCCTCCCTTGCCCTGCTGCCCACACTGCTCTTGCTGCAGCCCAGCACACAGTTGCTGTCTGGGCTGTGACTGACAGCTCCTGGGACTGAGCTACCTGCAGAGCAAAGCCAGTGCAGAAGGACACTGACTTTACCTGGCTCTGTTCCTGCAGCCAACAACCACTTCATGGCCTGGCTGATGCCCACCTAATGTGCCAGCTCTGCTGCAGAGGGTGGCCCTCAGCCCTGAGCCCACACCACAGAAGCCCTCTGCCAGTCTAAGCTGTACTTGCCATTTCAACCCCCATCAGGGTTTTATCTTTCCCCTTGGAGCATCACAAGATTTTTGGTGATCTCCCACCTGCCCAAGGCATGTCTTCTGTCCTACATCACTTTGGTGTCTGTGCCACTTCTAGAGTTTCTCTTTCAGTGCAGAACCTCTGCCTGGTTGCAGGAGCACCAGCAAGCAGCAAGGGCAAGCTGCAGTGAGATTCATTTTCTTTGAAGAAAAAGATGAGCAGGAATGGAGCACAGGAAAATAAAGATTTAGGCTGGTAATTGAGATAAAAGCTCCTCTCCCAGTGCTCCTTCAGTTATTGCTAATTCCCCAGATGCTGGTCACTACCAGGAGTTAATCACCTGCAGTGAAGCTCAGGGTAGTTAACTGCCTGACAAATCCCTCCTTAGGCACAGCAGTGACTGATTCCTTGGGGATTATCTCCATTAGTGCCTCCCACCTAATGATTTATGGCTGCAATAACAGCCTTCTCTTTTTCCTCTCTCTCGGTGAGAGTGGTGGCCAGGTCCTGGCTGCTCCTGGGAAGGTGCTCAGTGCTTGCCCTAGGGAGGAAGGAAGGTGCTGGTAGACCTGGCAGCCCTCCTGAATGCTGTCCCAGGGCTAGGGAGACCTCATAGGATCATGAAATGGTTTAGGTTGGAAGGGACCTTAAAGGGACCTTAGTTCCAACCCTCCTGCCATGGCCAGGGACAGCTCCACTCAAGGCCCCACCTGGATTGGCCTCAAACACCTCCAGGGAGGAGACATCCACAACCTCCCTGAGCAGCCTGCTCCAGTGTGTCCACACACTCACTGTCAAGGATTTCTTCCTACCTCCAGTCTCCATCTCTCTCTCCCAGCTTTAAGCCACCTCATCCTTTAGCTCTGTCCACAGGCAGTGCAGGTACCAGCTGCTGCTCCTGTGGTGTCTCCTTGCATGTTTGTCCCCCATACTCCTCCTCCTTCTCCCCACTCTCCTGCACCACGCAGGCCCTGGGAGACTTCTAAGACCTTGCTCAGCTGCCTGATATCTGAGGTTTGCATCTTTTGCCTTGCATAATCCAGCAAGTGTTTTGATAACTGCTGTTGACTTTCATTGAAACTGGGAGGGCAGCTCCTGCGTACTGATGCAGCCAGGCCCCCCCAGCACCAGCTCACCACCTTAATTATGATGTCCTCATCTCTGTCTCACTGGGGGATCTTTATCATGGTGACAAGGGCTGGGCTGAGCTCCTCTTCATAAAAGCCACTTCAAACTGTCAGCCAAGAGCAGGCAGTGCCAGGAAGCTGGCAGCTCTGGAGCCCATGGTGCCCAGCATCAGAGATTTCCCTCCCCTGCCATAGGAGCCTGTTGTGGAGGTGAAAGAGAAAAGCCCTCTAAGGCATGGGGTCTTCTGAGAACCAGAGACTCACAGAGCAGCTCTGGTTGGCAGAGAGCCCCAAGCTTACCCAGTGCCAGCCTCCACCCAGCACTGCAGGGGCACCACTAAACCATGGCTCTGGGGCAGCTTGGAACCATTGCCTCTGCTGTCCCTTGGCACCAAGCAGCAGAGGCTGCCCCCTCCTCACCCCAACCTCCCTGCAGGCAGCTGCAGAGGGCAAGGAGGTCTCCCCTCAGCCTCCTCTGCTCCAGCTGCACCCCCCCAGCTCCCTCAGCCCCTGCTCACCCCCAGCTGCTCCAGGCCCTTCTCCAGCCTCCCTGCCCTGCTCTGCACAGACTGCAGCCCCTCAGTGTCCTTCCTGCAGCCAGGGCCCAGACCTGAGCACAGCACCCGAGCTGTGGCCTGCCCAGTGCTGAACACAGGAGGACTCCAGCACTGCCCTGGAGTCCCTTCCAATGTCTGAGAACCCTTCCAGGGCAGAAATATTTCCTGGGATCCAGCCTGAGCCTCCTCCATTTTGGAACCATTTCCTCTGGTCCCTGCATCCCAAATGTGCAGCAGGTCCAGGCAGCTGGCAGAGCTCATGAGCTGTGTTACCTCATGGGACACTGGGCAGAGGTACCTGTGACACCCAAGCCAGCAGTTCAGGTGGTTTTGCCTTTCTTCCATGCACTGCCACCGATGGCAGAGCTCTGGTGCTGAGGGGGAATGGCACTGGGAGAGTGTTTTGGACTGGTCCATGGGGAAGAGCTGACAGTCCAGAGGTTGGGCAAAAAACTCCAGGTCTGACAGAGTGGTGATGTAAATGCCACCCTGCCCAGCTCTCCCTGATGCCAGCCATTGCTGGTGGAAAATGGAGATCTCACGCCCTGCTCTCTGTCAGCACTGAGGATGCTGCCAGCTCTGGCAGTGCCACAGGGACAGGCAGCTATGAGCATCATCTGGGCTGCCAGATTTGAGAGGGAATTGGGAGTCTGGAGTCCTGAAGCAACCACACTGGCTGGAGGCCAAGGCAGGCATTTGGTGCCCACAACATCCTGCTGGACCCTCCTGGAGAGCCCTGAGCCCTGGAGTGGCTCAACCCTGGTCCCCCACCTTCAGCCCTGCCCAGGACTGCCCCAGGTGGCTGTGCCTGGCTCCCTGCCCGCAGAGCTGGGTGGGCACAGACGGGAAGCAGATGCTGCCTTCAGTTGTGCTCCATTTGGTTCAGCCACGACTTCCACACCCCCCAGGGCTGAGGACATACACAGCTTCTCTAGGGAACCCATTCAGTGTTTCACCACCCTCATGGTAAAGAACTTCCTCCTGATGTCCAACCTAAATCTCCCTTCCTCTGGCTTCAAACCATTGCCTCTTGTCCTGTTCCTCCAAGTTCTTATCAAAAGTCCCTCCCCAACTTTTCTGTAGCCCCTTCAGGTACCAGAAGGCCACCCCTAGTCCAGCCTCTGAGCTGGGCTGAGCACTGTGGGCTCACACTAAGGACCCACACTGGCCTCACCTTGCTTGGCAAGGAGAGGCTCTGAGCCCCCATGGAGCTCCACTACTTGCTGAGGTCCTGTGTTCTCCAAGTGCTTTCCCTTCCTTCTCTAGAGCTGCTCTCTGCAGCTCCCTCAAAGGAGATTGCAGGGAGGTAGAGATTGGTCTCTTCTCTCCAGAATCAGGTGATGGAACAGGAGGAAATGGCCTGAAATTGTGCCAGGAGAGGGTTAGCTTAGAGATGAGGAATTTTTTTTTTCCCTGCAAGAGTGGTCAGGGATTGGCACAGGCTGTCCAGGGAGGGGGTGGAGTCTCCATCCCTGGAGGTGTTCAAGAAATGTGTGGCTATGGCACTTGGGGACCTGGTGTAAGGGCCATGGTGGTGCATGAGTTGGACTCAATGACCTTGGAGGTGAACAAACAGTTCTGTGATTCTATGATTCACTCCAAACTGTGCACCCCAAACTCATCCTCCAACTGGAAAGCCTGCTCAGTTTGTGCATGGGGATGGCATGGGCTAGAAGAGACCCAGGGGAGCACCACGCAGGCACTTCCCTGACACTGCTGTGAGCAGCAGATTGAGCACAAGGAAAGAGACTTGGTCTGGAGAATTCGGAGCCTCCAGGGGCCCTCTGCCACCAGCTTCTGGTAGCATATCAGACTCACACGAGCATTCCTGTCTGCAAACAGGGATGTGCTGCATCCCACTCTGCTTCGGGGTGGGAGGTGAGAGTGGTTGACCAGATGGGTGCCAGGGGAGGTCTGCTCATCCTTGTTGCCCCTTGAGGCTGCAGTCATCTCTTGTCCAAAAGGAGCTGCAGAAGCAGAGGGAGTTCATAGAATCCCAGCATGGCCTGGGTTGGGAGAGACCTCCAAAGCTCACCCAGTCCAACCCCCTGCACTCAGCAGGGACATTCCTCACTAGATCAGGTTGCNCCAGGCTGCACACCCCCAGCTCCCTCAGCCTGTCCCCACAGCAGAGCTGCTCCAACCCTCTGAGCACCTTCATGGCCTCCTCTGGACCCTCTCCATCAGGCCCAGGTCCTTCCTGTGCTGAGGGCTGCAGAGCTGGCCCCAGCCCTGCAGCTGAGGTCTGACAGAGCAGAGCAGAGGGGCAGGATTCCCTCTCTCCATCTCTGGCCCAGGCTGCCCTTGGCCTTCTGTGCTGCAAGCTCAGACTACCTGCTCCTGTCCAACTTCTTCCCCACCAGTACCCTCAAGTGCTCCTCCTCAGGGCTGCTTTCCATCCCCTCCTCCTCCAACCTGCACTGACACTCAGGGTTGTTCTGCCCCAGGTTCACCACTGGGTGAATGATGGCGAGGAGCCCTGCGTGCCCCAGGGTGGTGACCTGTGGCCTCTCTGTCCTGCAGTGGGACTCCATCAACGAGATGGATGAGTTTTTCAGCCCCATCCACACCTACCAGGTCTGTAACGTCATGACCCCCAACCAGAACAACTGGCTGCGGACCAACTGGGTGCAGCGGGATGGGGCCCGGCGAGTCTACGCCGAGATCAAGTTCACGCTGCGGGACTGCAACAGCATGCCAGGGGTGCTGGGCACCTGCAAGGAGACCTTCAACCTCTACTACCTGGAGTCCGACCGTGACCTCGGCACCAGCACCCGCGAGAGCCAGTTCATGAAGATTGACACCATCGCGGCTGACGAGAGCTTCACCAGCGTGGACCTGGGGGTGCGGCGGCTGAAGCTGAACACGGAGGTGCGCGGCGTGGGGCCGCTCAGCAAGAGAGGCTTCTACTTGGCCTTCCAGGACATCGGTGCCTGCATCGCCATCGTCTCGCTGCGCGTCTACTACAAGAAGTGCCCTGCGATGGTGAGGAACTTGGCGTCCTTCTCCGAGGCCGTGACGGGGGCGGACTCCTCCTCCCTGGTGGAAGTGCGGGGAGAGTGCGTGGGGCACTCCGAGGAGAGAGACACCCCCAAAATGTACTGCAGCGCAGAGGGGGAGTGGCTGGTGCCCATCGGGAAGTGTGTCTGCAGCGCTGGCTACGAGGAGCAGAAGGATTCCTGCATGGGTGAGTCGCTGCTCCTGCTGGCAGTGCCCTGGAGGGGAGGGATGGCTGCGAGGGCCAGGGCTGAGAGCTGGTCACAGGGCTTTGGACAAGCAACCTCCGCGAAGGCCAAAGGCTGCTCGGGTCTGTACTGGCCAGCTTCATGCTCCTAAGATGTGTCACTGGTGGCACTGGGAGCTGCTGTGGGCCTGTCTGTTACACATCCTGCTGCACAGAGCATGGCTTTGGGACGGGGACTGGCTTTGCAGCAGGGTCTGGCATTGGAATGGGGGCTGCCCTGGCTCCATCTTTCCCTACTGTGGAATGTATGGCACAGAGATCCCAGCCCGATGCCTGCAGCAGCTCCGAGATCTCCACTGGTGCACTGCAGCGAAGCACAGCTTAGGCTCTCCACAATGCCCCTCTGCTCGCTTACCTTTGGCAGAGGTTTGAAAGCAGAGCAATCGGCAAGCACAGCACCAAGTCCTTCCAAGCAAGGTTACAGCATCCACCCACCGCCCTCCCCAGGGCTGCTGCAGAGCGTGGCCAGCCTGGGCTGCAGGGAACCTTCCCGGGGGCCTCCGTGCTGCTGGGCAGGCTTTAAGCCACCTGTACAAACTGTGATAAGGAAGAGGGGTGACCAGCAGCAGCCGAGCAGCAGGCACGAGGCTGTGTGTGTACAGAGCTGGGGCTCCCCAGGAGAGGCCTCCACACAGCTTTGTTTGCTTTGCACTTCTTGCTGGGAGGCAGTGAGGGGAGCAGCACAAATAAGAGTGCAGGGCTTGTGTTTGAGTTTCATGGAAATGTCAAGTGGAGCTTTTGTCTTCGGGAGACTGGAGGCAAGGTCAGGACGTCCAGCGCTGGGCTGGGCCAAATCCAGGTGCCACAGGGATGCTGGTCCCCAGCCACGCTGAGTGGGAAGGACAGGCAGGGTAAATACTCCCACCCTGAGCTCTTCTGGCTGCCACTGTCGCTTTCAAAGTCATCCCGAGGTAGATTTGATAGCTCAAACAGGATTGCTTCCTGCCGCTTTAGGAAGCGGCTGCAAAGTGGGGCCAGGCAGGTGCTGCTGTGGCAGGGGGCACTGGCATGGGCTGCCTGCAGGGCAGTTGGGGATTTGGTTGAGAAAGTCCAAACACCTCCTCCCCATGTCCCTCCTCCGGTGGTCCCATAGAGCAGGCTCTGCCCCACGAGCTCACCAGCCCGAAGCCTGCAGGCTGGAGTCACTGCAGCAGTGCTGTGTGCCCTTGGATGTGTTTGCCTCTGTCCTGAGGGCAAAGCTCTGTGAGAGCTCTGTGGGACTGGCCCTGCCTGCAGGCAAGCACTGAGGGAGGAGTGGTTCAAGCTGCCTCCCCGGGTGGGATGGGCACAGGTAGACCTGGCCCCTCTGCATGCAGAAGAACTCAGAGCAGTGCTGCTTAACCAACAACACTGTGATGGTTTGGGAGTTACCTGCTTTCCCCACCCCCCCCAATGAAAGTTCCCCAGACTAGACTCAGCCAGCTGGAAGTGAAGGACTGAAGCCCTGTGTCCAGCTCAGCACAATGCACAAGCAGAGACAGACACAGCAGACAGGAATAGTCAGAGAGAGAGACAAGGGAAAGGTAACACAGAAACACAATTCCCCTCCCAGCAACCAGAGACCCCAGGAGGGGCTCCCAACCACCCTTCCACCTTCTTCCCACCCCTCTGCCTTACCCCAGGCTCTGCCTTACGTGCAAGGTGAGTTTGGAGGATGGGCAAGAGGAGTTAGAAGCAGAGTGGTTAGTTAGGTTACACAGTAAAGAGGTCAGAAGACACAGCAGCTCCCAAGACACTGAGACTCTCCCTCTTACCTATGTTTGTGTCCTTGTTCTTACACATCCCAGCAGGCCTCTGAGTGCAGCAGACCTCACCACTGTTGTCCTTTCACAGCCTATCATCTAATTTTGTTCATGGAAATATTCCAATTAGCCTCAAACCAGCACAAATACTCTCTGGGGAAGCTCTCCAGGCATCAGAAAAGCACAAAATTGCCACTGGACTTCCTCTGCCCTCGGTGCCATAATGCCCTCCTGCCTTCCTTGTGCCGTTTCTCCAGCTCTCAGCAGGTAGTTTTGGTGGCCTGGCAGGAGGAGAGCAGGGCACGGCGGCTGCTGGCTGGCATCTCCTCTGGCGGGGGAGTGCCGAGCCCTGGCTGTGTTTACATAGGACGGCAAAGAGATGCAAATGTCTGAGCTAAGCTTCTTGTACTGGATCGGGGCAGAGGTCCTTCTTTAGAGTGCAAAGTGCCTTGCTGGGGTGATTTATAGCCCCAACAGCTCTGTCAGAGCTGGAAATTAGCCGTTTTAATTGTCAGGGGGACAAAAGCAGGATTCCAGCCGCTGTCGCCACAGCAATTTTTCATTCTCCGTGGCAGGGATGAGCTGATATAAATCACTCCTCGTGGCCCTAATAATCTTTCTATAAATATCAGGGAAATTCTTTTTTTTTTTTTTTTTTTTTTTGGGGGGGAAAAAAATTAGAGAGAAGATCCTTTACCTCTATGGCAGTGCTTAAAATGTAATTCCAAATTAATTTCCTTCCACCTTTCACAGCCAGATGCCTTATTTGTCAAAGCTAAAGATGTTTGAACAGGGGAGGCTTCTCCCCCTCCTCCTCAACCTGCATTTTTCTAAGGGCCTGCCAGAGTGATGGAAGACAGCTCACAGAAACCAGATCCTGGCCAGATCTGTTCCCAGTCCTCCAGAGGAGGAAGGCTGTGTCACGGAGCCAGTGGTGGTGAAGGATGTGCAGGGACCTGCGGAACTCCTCTCTGCCTCTTGTCCTCCCTCCTGCCAGCCATGCCCTTGGATGTCCCTTTGTTTGGGCAGGAGGCTGGTGGCTGGGATCTCTGCCTCCTTGCTCTTACCCCACACGTTTCATCTTCTTCCAGTGTCCTGGTGTTTGTTGTGAGGGTGTGAGGAGCACTTTCTGGGGGGCCAGGTCTCAGGTCAGGGGCACCAGGGTCAGGACCATATTAAGGATAGCATCCAGCCTGGCATCAGATGTGTCACAGCCCTGCATGGCACAAGACATTTGTGCCTTGCTTCTGTGCCTCAGGCATCTGTCTGGTTTATCTTCAGAGGCACAGGACCCCCAGCTGTGGCTGGGCAGGGATGCTGCAGTGCCTTACTGGGCAGAAATGGGTTTGAGCATGATTTGTCACAGCTGCTGCTGGGCTCCTGGGATCTGCTGGCTTTAAAATTCACAACTCCTAGTCCCATGACATCTTCTGCCACAGCCAACCCAAGATGAAACCCCTCAGGGCTCTCTCTGGGGGAGCCCCAGCTGCAGTTTCAAGGCTCTGGTGGATGGAGAGGTGGGCAGGGAAACTCAGGCAGGTGAGGGCAGTGAGCTTTGCCCTCTCTTACCCACTCCTCTCCAGGGAGGGCTGCTGGGGTCCTGAGCCACCAAGGCTTTAGGGCCATGGCCCTTGCATCAGGGCAGGCCTCCTGGGGCAGCTCTGAACCTGTCCTCAGGCTCACCAGTCAGAAAAGCTGAAAGCTGAGCTCAGGTCCATGTAGCCCTTTGTGAGCTGCACACAGACTCAGTTTGTAACGTTAGTAGCAGAGCCATGGCCATGGGTCATAGTGCTGCCCTCTGGGAACTGGCACAAACCCAGCCAGCCCCCAGCCATGGAGACCCCCAGGAGCACAGGACATGCCAGGAAGCTTCTTCTTTAGTGAACAAGTGAAGAAAGCAAACTAGAAGGGGTAGGTCCCCTTCCCTGCTGTCAGAGCATGTAGATGAGCCTTTGGCAGAAATCCAGCTCCCAGGGAGCACCTTTGCAGCCTATCCATGGGCTCCAGGAGTGGGATTCACTCTTCAGACAATTTGCCTAAACCTTGGGACCAGATCTTAGCCTCTTGGCGATGGCTCTGCCTGCTTTCCCTCTATGGCTTCAGCTTGGCTCTTGCCTTTGGCTGGAAAACAGTGATGAGGGAGCAACAACTCAGCAACTGCTGCTCCATCAGCCCGTGTGGGTGTCTGCAGCCTGCCAGGGCTGCCTGAGAACAGCCACCAAATGGCTCTGATATGTGTGGATGAATGAGGATCAGGCCCAACTCTGCTCAGACCAAAAAAGTGGCCTGTGTGCTCTGGATGTGGGGAGGAGAGGGAGGCTATCACTGCCAGGACCCCCTGCCCTCCAGCTCCCAAACTGAAGGAGAAGGGAAGATGAGTGCTGGCCCTCAAGGACGAGCCCTCTGCTGCTGGGCTCCCTCCTGCCTCCCGTGGCACATGGCTGGTGGGAATGGATCTGGAGGGTCTGGTTAACAATCTGGAAGCCAGTTAATTTTTTCCAGTTGGTGGGATTCATGCTGATGAACCAATCAGCAAATTTAATGTACCTTAAACCTTCCTCATGGGCAACTTTAATCGAGCAATTAAAGCACCACGGCATTGCTAATTAAGAGAAGAAAATACCGAGCTTGGTAATTAAGTGCTTGTGAATACAGCTCTGTGTCCACAGACCTTCATGAGGACAGGCAGTGGAGATCGACTTGCCAGCTGCAGAGAGCAGCACTCTGCACTGTGGGAGCAGGGGAAACACCACCCAGCTGCACCCCCCACACCCACATACCCTGCTGGTGGGCACAGCCCTGGCCACACTGGGTCAGGGTAAGCCCTAGAAGCACCGGGAGCAAAGTGACACCAGGGAAACCCTTGGCAGGGGAGGCCAGACCAGAGACACCACCTGCAGCTGGGCTGAGCCACTGCAGCTGTGTGAACAACTGAGGTCCAGATGCTGGTGTTGGAAGGAGAGGAGGTGGAAGGTGGAGGCTTTGTCCTGCTCTCTTTGGGCATGGCTACAAGGAGGCAGACCCCTTTGCCCAGTGTCATGCAGGTGGGGATGCCCTTGGATACCTACCCAGGGGCACCACAGCCTATGCTCTCTTCCTGCAGTGCAGAAAGGGTGGAGAGGAATGCAAGGAGGAAAGATCTGCTGGTGGGTTTGGGGAGCCAACCAAAGCCTTGCTCCCTTCCCTCTTCTCCTCAGACTCTTCTCTCTCTCTCAGTCAGAGATGCCTGGGGAGCCTCAGGCCTCTCTTTCCTTTCTCTGCTAACTGATTTTTCCCCACCTGTTTGAGAGCATCACAGTAACCCTCAGCTCCTTGTGTCTGAGCTGCTGGCACAGGCTGCTTGGCTGGGGACAGGCTGCTGGGCTCACTGGGCTGCCTCCAGGCAAAACTCCTCTCTTGAATGTGATCTGTATAGAGCCCCCAAAATTGTGCACAGGGGCTACAGGTGTCTCTGCCAACCAGCAAAGCTGGCAGTTCAGGGCACCCAACACCAACCTGGGCTCCCCCTGCCTCAGGTCCTGCCTGGAAGCCTATGTCCCATGTATCAAGGTGAGAAGTGTGACCCAGAAAGCCCTGAGACAGCAGCTCCAGACACGCAGGTTCCTTGTGCTCTGTGGTTGCAAATCAGGGTGGATTTCAAGGAAACCTTTCCATGCCAGTCCCAGCTCACAGGTGCCAGCCCCAGGCCATGGTTGCCTCACACCTCAGAGCCTCCTGTGCCTGCTGGTACGGTACCAGTTTGTCATACCCACAGCCAGCCTGCACCAGTGCCCTGGGTGCCCACAACAGAGGCCTTCTGCTGTGAGTGTACCAACATAACCCTTCCAGGGGCAGGAGCATTGTGAGGTTTGAGGAGCTGCTGTGGGAGTTGTGCAAATGTCCTTTCCGCCACATCAGGCAAGAACCTCTAAGACACTGAAGTGACTGACAGGATTGTCAGGGGTGGTTTGCAAGGCAGCCAGCAGCTTTAGAAAGCACAGACAGGGCTGGCTGAGAGACAACAGCTCCTTCTGCTTGTCCCACAGAAAGCTCTACACCCTGAAAAGGGACAAGCAGAAGGGGAAGGGGGAAAGGAAAAGGGGAAGGTGCAGGACTGGGTGCAGGACTGGGGGCAGGGCTGGGTGCAGGGCTGGGGGAAGAGCTGGGTGCAGGGCTGGGGGAAGAGCTGGGTGCAGGGCTGGGGGAAGAGCTGGGTGCAGGGCTGGGGGAAGAGCTGGGTGCAGGGCTGGGGGAAGAGCTGGGTGCAGGGCTGGGGGAAGAGCTGGGTGCAGGGCTGGGGGAAGAGCTGGGTGCAGGGCTGGGGGAAGAGCTGGGTGCAGGGCTGGGGGAAGAGCTGGGTGCAGGGCTGGGGGAAGAGCTGGGTGCAGGGCTGGGGGAAGAGCTGGGTGCAGGGCTGGGGGAAGAGCTGGGTGCAGGGCTGGGGGAAGAGCTGGGTGCAGGGCTGGGGGAAGAGCTGGGTGCAGGGCTGGGGGAAGAGCTGGGTGCAGGGCTGGGGGAAGAGCTGGGTGCAGGGCTGGGGGAAGAGCTGGGTGCAGGGCTGGGGGAAGAGCTGGGTGCAGGGCTGGGGGAAGAGCTGGGTGCAGGGCTGGGGGAAGAGCTGGGTGCAGGGCTGGGGGAAGAGCTGGGTGCAGGGCTGGGGGAAGAGCTGGGTGCAGGGCTGGGGGAAGAGCTGGGTGCAGGGCTGGGGGAAGAGCTGGGTGCAGGGCTGGGGGAAGAGCTGGGTGCAGGGCTGGGGGAAGAGCTGGGTGCAGGGCTGGGGGAAGAGCTGGGTGCAGGGCTGGGGGAAGAGCTGGGTGCAGGGCTGGGGGAAGAGCTGGGTGCAGGGCTGGGGGAAGAGCTGGGTGCAGGGCTGGGGGAAGAGCTGGGTGCAGGGCTGGGTGCAGGGTTGGTTGCAGGACTGGGTGCAGGTCTGGGTGCAGGGTTGGGTGCAGGGCTGGTTGAAGAACTGGGTGCAGGGCTGGGTGCAGGGCTGGCTACTCTCAGCATCTCCAGCACCTTCACACCCTCCTGTCAAACCCAAGCAGGTGGCCAGCTCCATGTACCACGAAAAGAGTAAAAGCAGCCCCCCAGCACCTGAAGCCCCTTCTATTTTTTCCTAGTTAGGAACAAAAAAGGCAGAGCTGACTGTAGAGCTGCCCCTTCACCTCCAGCCCGATGTGGGGATGGCCTCTGGCTGAATCTTTTGCAGTTTGCCACTTTCCTTTGAGTTTGCTGTGTTTAGCAGCTGACAGAGATGAAGGCTGAGAACGGTGCCAGGCTGGCTTCAGGGTATTGATGAAACAAATTTCAGTTGTGCTTGGCAGGTCTCTGTAGTGCCTGTGAGGAGCTGCAAGGAGCAGCTGGGCTGTGATGGATGGATCAGGCAGCACAGTCCAGGCTGGGATGTGAGTGTGTGTGTGTGTTTTGTTTGAAATCCTCTCCACATCCTTTGGCCAGGTTCAGGTCATGATCACAGGTTGCTGCTCTGGGTGCCCAGCATGCAGGTGCCTGGGCAGCTGCTGTTGGGGACTTCAGAGCAAGCAGGCTTCAGGAATGAGATCATGGAACAGAATCAGATTGCACTGAGCTGGAAGAGACCCTCAAAGGGCATCTTGTCCAACCCCCTGCAGTCACCAGGGACACTTCCAGCTAAGCAGGCTGCTCAGAGCCCCATCGAGTTTGACCTTGAATATCTCCAGGGATGAAACTCCACCACATCTGTGGGCAACCTATGCCAGGGTCTCACCTCCCTCACTGTGCAGAACTTCCTCCTGATGCCCAACCTAACTCTGCCTTGCTCCAGTTTCCAACTCCTATCCTCACAGGCCCTTCTGAACAAGGGGGAAGGGAAAATGGGAAAGGGAAAGGGAAAATGGGAAAAGGAAAAGGAAAAGGGAAAGGAAAAGAAAAGGAAAAGGAAAAGGAAAAGGAAAAGGAAAAGGAAA
>VWYK01054001.1:41473-58079 GCA_013399775.1 Semnornis frantzii
ACTCTGCCAGTCCCACACTCTGCCACTCCCACACTCTGCCAGTCCCACACTCTGCCAATCTCATACTCTGCCAGTCCCATACTCTGCCAGTCCCACACTCTGCTAGTCCCACACTTTGCCAGTCCCACACTCTGCCATACTCTGCCAGTCCCACACTCTGCCACTCCCACACTCTGCCAGTCCCACACTCTGCCAGTCTCATGGGCCCATGCTCTGCTGGTCCTACACTCTGCCATCCCCAGGGTCCCACGCTGTGCCAGTCCCCACCTGCCCCAGCAGCCTGCCCCCTGCCTGAGCCTCTGTTTCTCTCCCAGGCCCCCCCTCAGCTCCAGTGAACCTGATCTCCAGCGTGAACGGCACCTCGGTGACGCTGGAGTGGGGTCCCCCCCTGGACAAGGGAGGCCGTGCGGATGTGGTGTACAATGTGGTGTGCAGGCGCTGCGCGGGCACCGCCGGGCACTGCGAGGCCTGCGGCAGTGGCATCCGCTTCGTGCCGCAGCAGATGAGCCTGGTGCAGGGGGCCCTGACGGTCACCAACCTCCTGGCCCACACCAACTACTCCTTTTGGGTGGAGGCTGTCAATGGTGTCTCCGACCTCAGCCTGGAGTCCAGGAGAGCTGCGGTCGCCAACATCACCACAAACCAGGCAGGTAGGAGGAGCAGACTCCCCCTCTGGGCTTGGCCCCTGTGGGCCATGCTGATGTTGCTCCAGCCAGGATCTGCAGGAACCAGAACTGCCCTAGCAGCCAAGGGCTGGTTTGGTGATGGATGTGGAACCCCCAGGAGATGTGGCCCCTCTCCTCCCTGCTGCCGGAGGTGGGTTGGGGAAGCCAAGGTGGCTGCTGCCCAAGGCTGCTCTCACCCTTCTTTGGCTCCCAGCAGCCTTTTCCAGCCTCCCTTCCCTCCCCTTCAGCCTGCAGCTGCTGGCAGAGGAGACAGGGGGCACACAGAACACTTGTCCATTGACAGCGACACTAAGTGGAGTATGAATCTTTCAGGTTGCTCCTCCTGTCCCCTCCCAAAGGGCCAAGCAGCAGTTCATGTTCTGCTCTTAGCTCACACCAGCAGCAGGCCCTGGCAGGTGACAGTAGCATCTCCTGGGAAGTCTGTCTCCTGCATGTCTCACCTCTGGTGCTGCCTTGCTGTGAGATGCTCTTTGGACAGGAAATTCTTCCCAGCAGTGCTCTAGCCCAGGTGGGTCAGGGCCTTACCAGGGGTCACTTGGGCATTTCCCCAGAGTGGAGTGCCCAGCTAAGCCCCTTTGCATGCAGCTGGCTGCAGGCAGGGAGGGCAGGGCAGGGACTGACCCTTCTTGTCAACCCTCCCTGTTGGAAACGAGCCTGTGAGAACTTCCTGTGGTGCTGAGCCACTCCTGCTCTGCTGGCAGTGGTGCCAGGAGAAACCTGGGGAGCCTCGCTGGGTTAGCTCATGGCTGGCAGGAGAGCAAGGCCCTTTTGTTACTTATCCCTGCCTGCAGCCCGCCAGTGCTCTGCTGAGCTCACAGGGAACCACAGAATGATAGGATGGCTTCAGTTGGAAGGGACCTGCAAGACCATCCATTTCCAACCCTCCTTCCATGGGTCACCTCCCACTAGACTAGGTTGCTCAAGGCCTCATTCAGCCTCGTCTTAGACACTTTCCAGGGATGAGGCATCCACAGCTTCTCTGGGCAACCTGTTCCAGAGTCTCACACCCTCACTCTGAAGAGCTTCCTCCTGACATCCAATCTAACTCTCCACTGCCCCAGTTTCAAACCATTGCCCCTTGCCCTGTCCCCCCACAGGCACTTCTCAAAAGTCTTGGGAAGTGCTGAACACTTCCAGTTCAACCTCTCTGCTGGGGAAGCTGATGCTGAGTAGGTGCTGTGAAGCCAGCAGGGCTGTAGATTTGGAAGCAATTGAGTTTTGCTCCTGTGCTTGCATGGTGCTGGAGACACAGCACACCACAGAGCAGCCCAATCCTCCAGAGGGGTTGAGGGACTCCTGCCATGCTGCTCAGGGTGGCTTGCCCATGCTGGGTGCTGGTCAGTCTTTCCCCCCAGCCCTGGATGGTTGAGCAGGGCAGGACTGGGAGCAGCAGAGATGCCCTGGGGCTGCTTGGAGAGATGATGTTGCATGTGCCCAGGGGGTTTAGCTGATTCCCACCCTGTCCTAGTTCTCAGGGGTCCTGCATCCTGACAGTGATTTCTACTTCCCAGAGGAGCCAGATTAAGGATGGACTGCTGCCTTTCAGTCCCTGGCTGCCCCACAGCCCACTCTGGTTGTGGCAGCTCCAGTTTGGACGCAGCAAGTACAAGGATCGGTTCACAGGCTCCTAATCCAGGCCCAGGCTGATGACAATTACCTCATGGCAGGAGAGCAACCCTAAGGGCACCTTTAGGCTGATGTTCAGTCCCTGGGCATTTGTTATCTCCTCTTTCCTCCTTTCCCTGCCCCTCTTTCCATTCCTCAGATGGAGCAGAAGGGGTCAGAGACCTCCTAGGGATCTCCATGACCTCTAAGCCCCACAGCCCCTTCTCCTTTCTGGCTCCAGATCCCAGCAAAGCTCCAGTATCCCCTCCTGCCTGTGCTGGGAAATTGTCCTCCTCTTTCATCTCCTCGCAGCCTGCTGACTCCATGGGAAAGAGATTGAGGCAGCTGGGGAGAACAAAAGGTTGCTCGCAGTGCCCTCCACAGCACTCATCCCCACCTGGCTTTAACTCAGAGACCTGTTTTAACCCGGGGGTCCTGCATGGGGCTCCAGTTCCGCCCTTCCCTGCTGCCGTGTCTTGCTGCCCCCTCCCCAGGCAGCACCCCCACCAGCAGGCACCTAACACCCTGCCCTCTGTGTCCCCAGCCCCCTCTCAGGTGGTGGTGCTCCGCCAGGAAAGCACCGGCCAGAATAGTGTCACCTTGCTGTGGCAGGAGCCTGAGCAGCCCAACGGCATCATCCTGGAGTACGAGATCAAGTACTACGAGAAGGTAATGCTGAGCTGGCTGCCACCCACTGCCCCCAGCCTGGCAGAGTGGCTTAAAGCATGGTTAAGGGTGGAAAAGACCTCTCAGGTCTTCAAGAAGCTTGGACAACCTTCTACCCAGCACCACCATGCTCACCAGGCCATACATACACATCACTGTTAACCTCTGCAGGGGTGGTGACTCCACTGCTCCCCTGGGCAGTTACTGTTGTGGTTGCTGCTGCCAGCCAGCCTTGCACAGAGGCCTGGTGACTGCTGGGCTGGTGTAGGGAGGTTTCTGGTGCTGTTTTTTTCCCCCCAGGACAAGGAAATGCAGAGCTACTCGACGCTGAAATCCAAGGGCACCACTGCCACCATCTCCGGGCTCAAGCCTGCCACCCGCTACATTTTCCAGGTGCGGGCTCGCACCTCTGCTGGCTGCGGCAGGTTCAGCCAGACTGTGGAGGTGGAGACAGGGAAGCCAGGTGAGCCCCTGCAGATGTCAGATGGGGGAAGTGTGGGGCAGGGAGCAGGGGGTGCTGGTACCCTTCTCCGTGGTCATTGTTCCTCTGCCACACAGGGAGTGGCACACAGCTCCCAGGGCTTCAGCCTGGAGGGGTTGCTTGGTGCTGCCCTCCTGAGATGTGCTTATACATGAGAGAGAAGAGGGAGGGAGGGAGCACATGGCAGTTAGGGCCTGATGAGGTTCTGGGGCTCCAGAGTCCTCTCTGCACTGGTTAGCAATATCACCATGGCTTCCCCAGGCCTGTGCTGGGTTTCCATGTGTGTAAAGGGTTGCTGTACACTAGGACAGCTCCCGAGCTGGGGCTATATGGGGGATGGTGCTTTGAGGGCCACAACCCTGTTGGAGTAGGTAAATTTCTGAGCTCAGCAGAGCACTTCCCACCCCAGCTTGCCTCCTTCCCACCCTGATCCTTCCAGCCTCTCTCCGCTATGACACAATGACAATTGTCTGGATCTGCCTGACCCTCATTGCTGGCCTGGTGGCACTGCTGGTGGTCCTCATCTGCAAGAAGAGGTAAAAGAGTTTTCTGGAGGTCACTGTGGCTGGGCACCAAGCAAGTCAGGAGGGATGGGCCAACTCAGGCACAACTTTTCTCCTCTTAATTTGTCCAGAGCATCCGCAGGATTATAAACCACCAAAGGCTTTGTTTAGAGGTCACTCTACCTCCACCCTCCCTGAGGCAGAGGCAGACTCCAGACCTTTCCCTTCTCCCAGCAGGAGCAATAACAATACCGGTGCCAGCACCACCACCAGCATGAGTGCTGACTAGGTGGGCTAGGTGGTGGGTCAGGAGCAGAGGTCTTCTCCATCAGAAAGGTCCAGAGGAGGCTGTGTCTGCTACACCTCGGTGTGGCTGAGCCAGTCGTGTGGAGCACACTGCCACTGCCCAGGGGGCACAAAGGGGATGCAACCTGCAGTGCTGCCAAGCCTTGCAGAGCACCTGCTAAGTGCCTCGATCCAGGCCAAAGTGTCAGACAGCAAGACCCAAGGAGGCTGCTGGTGGAGGGCCAAGTGTTAGCTCCAGCTCCTCCTAGGCTGCCTGCAGAGCTACCTTCCCCCTGCCATTGGGCTGCTTGTGGGAGTGAAGGACAAGAGCAGCTCCTTGACCCTTGTGTCTCTGTGGCAGGCACTGTGGGTACAGCAAGGCCTTCCAGGACTCTGATGAGGAGAAGATGCATTATCAGAATGGGCAAGGTAGGAGCCTCCTTCCTGCTGCTGTCCCTGGGGTGGGAAGGCCCTCAGGGGCTCCAGGCACTGCTGTGGCTTCCAGGGCAAAGGGTTTTGACCACTGCCTGCTCCTGGGAATGTGTTTAGGAGAGCTGAGCAGGGGCTCTGATGCCAGGGGCACTCTGCTAATGAGGTTCAAGGGTGTCACAGCATGAGCTGAGACTGTGACAGGCTCAACCTAGACAGCAGCAGGTCAGTAGAGTGGAAAACTCACCACAGGTGAGAGGTGGGGGCAGAGGGGAGATGATCACAGTGAGAAGACCTGAGCAGCCAGGTCCTGGACTGCTCCAAGGAGACACAGCCATGCCAAAGCATGACTCAGATGTCCTTGGGGCTGCAACCTCTGTGGCTCCTCAGCACATCAGCCCAAAGAGTCTTGCCTCTGCCCATCTGCTGCTGGTGTCCCTCCTGCTCAGCAGGGCTGCCTGGAGCAGCTCATCTCCTGTCTCCCCTTTGAAACCCGGCAGTGAAGTTCCCTGAGTCCAAGTTCTATGTGGACCCCCACACGTACGAGGACCCCTGCCAGGCTGTGCATGAGTTCACTCGAGAGATTGAGGCCTCCCGGATCAAGATCGAGAAGGTCATCGGCTCCGGTGAGTGCCTGTGCCAGGCTGTGTCACCTCTGCTCAGAGCACTTCCCGGGCTGGGCTTGTGCTGTGCCTGTGTCCTGCTGGGACCACAGCAGGCAGTGCTCAGCCAGGGCTCTCTCTGCTCCTCACCCTTCTGAGATCAAGCTCCTGGAGTTCTTTGGTGCATGCCAAACTCTTTGGAGGCAGCCTGGTAGCTTTCAGCTGGCGAGGCACCCACGGCTCAGGCTGACATGGCAGATGGCTCAGCCTGTCCTGTGTGGGTGCTCCAACACTGCCACCCTGCCTTCAGCCTTGGAGCAAGCATCTGGGGTGAAAAGATGCAAACAAAGTTGCAAGCAAAATGGAGAATGTGCAGAACAAAAGGTAGCTCTGCACAGGCTTGCAGGGAAGCAAAGACAGAGACAGAGCTTCACCAGCAACACCCCAGGGGCTTACTCCAGAGCAGCATCAAGGAACCTGGCTGGGATCCAATCCTCCTGCTCTAGGAGACTCCCAGATTTGTTCCTTGAAAGCTATAAAGCAAGTGCCACAGTAATCACTGCTCTTGGCCCATTGCCTTCACTGAAAGGCACCAGAGAGAGGTGGCTGCTGATAGCTCTGCCCAGTGCCCAGGGCTGGCACTGGAAGCTGGAGATGGACAACGCTGGACAAAGAACCCAGCAGCCCTGAGGGGCTGGAGCGTGCTGTGAGCATGCTGTGAGCATGCTGGGTGACCCCTGGTGCTGGTGGGTCGGTGCAAGCAGCTGAGGGGCCCCCCCATGCCCTCACTTTGCCTTTCAGGGGAGTCTGGAGAGGTGTGCTACGGCCGCCTGAAGCTGCCAGGGAAGAGGGAGCTGCCCGTGGCCATCAAGGCCCTGAAGTCTGGCTCCACGGAGAAGCAGAGGAAGGACTTCCTGAGCGAGGCCAGCATCATGGCACAGTTCGACCACCCCAACGTCATCCACCTGGAGGGAGTGGTGACCAGGAGTATGTGGCTGGTGGGAGGGGGGTAGAGCTGGGGTGCATCTCTCTCTGGGCAACCTGGGAGAGAGGGGTCAGGGATCGTTTTGGGTGTACTCCATCCTTCAGCTGCCCCAGCTGCCTCCTTGCCATCTGTTGTACCCCCTGAGCCCCTCGAGGCCATTCCCCTGCCTTTCCCTGTGGCAGTTGCCACCTTGCTGCAGAGTGCTCAGGTGGGGGCTGTTGGTGATGTCCTGCTCATTAGGGTTTATTTAAAGGCTGCCTGTATTGAATCCTAATTTGGAGTCTCCCTTCCAAGAGGCACTTTCTGATGCAAAGTGTTATGCTAATGGATGCAAATTTCCCTGGGCCAAGGAGCTGAACCAGCCACATCCACAGCCCCTGGAGGGGGGCTAAGTTTGGAGGCTCTTGCCACATCCCCACCATCATGTCCTGCACAGCTGGGCTGAGGCTGCTCTGTGGGGCTGCAGGGGGTGACAGGCCTGGGCTCATGTCCCTGCCAGTAAAAGCCTGGCACTGGGCTTGCCAGAGGAAGGTGACTCCTCTGCTGACTTGACCTCCCTTGCCTTCTGCAGGCAAATTGGTGATGATCGTCACTGAGTACATGGAGAACGGCTCACTGGACACCTTCCTCAGGGTGAGGAGCTCCCCTGTGCTCTTATTCCCTGCACACCTCCCTGAGCTGAGGGACTGCAGGAGAGGCAGGTCCCTGCTCCTCAGCATCACAGCCACTCTGACCCCTGTGTCAAAGCACTCTGCTCTGGGCCCTCACCTCTCCAGCAGGCCTGGGCTCCAGGGCATCACTGCTGCATCCCCACCTCAGGGATGTCAGCTGGACACTGGCTTGGTCAGTGTGTCAAAGGCACTGGGGGGATAGGAGCTGAGCTGGAGGGACAGGAGGGGGGCACTGGGGTTAGAGCAGATACTAAGCTTTAACTGAGAAGGGTCAGTTTAATGAAGGCATCTCAATTTGAGAGAGACAGGGATCTGGTAGGAAGAGTCCAGCAGGGAGCTATGAGGATGATGAAGGGGCTCGAACATCTCCTGCTGTGAAGAAAGACTGAGAGCCCTGGAGCTGGTTAGACTGAAGAGGAGAAGGCTGAGGGGGGCCCTGATCAATGTCTATCTGAGGGGTGGGTGTCAGAAGGAAGGTGCCAGGCTCGTTTTGGTGGTGCCCACTGATAAGGACAAGGAACAACAGGTACAAGCTGTTCCACCTCAACATGAGGAGACACTTCTTTGTTGTGAGGGTGCTGGAGCCCTGGAGCAGGCTGCCCAGAGAGGCTGTGGAGCCTCCTTCTCTGGAGACTTTCCAACCCCACCTGGCTGTGTTCCTGTGCGCCCTGCCCTGGGTGCTCCTGCTCTGGCAGGGGTGGGGTTGGACTGGCTGATCTCTGGAGGTCCCTTCCAGCCTCTGTGACATTCTGTGATCCTGTGAAAGCCACAGATGACCCAGGGGTGATTTCCTTTGCAGAAACACGACGGGCAGTTCACCATCATCCAGCTGGTGGGCATGCTGCGGGGCATCGGCGCGGGCATGCGCTACCTGTCCGACCTGGGCTACGTGCACCGCGACCTGGCCGCGCGCAACATCCTGGTCAACAGCAACCTGGTCTGCAAGGTGTCTGACTTCGGCCTCTCCCGCATCCTGGAGGACGACCCTGATGCTGCCTACACCACCACGGTGTGTGGCTGCTGGCAGGGCAGCCTTGGTGATCCTTGCTGATGGCGATTGCCCAGGCCACTGGCATGGGAAAAAGTTAGGCACTGTCAAAGCCAAGATAGGCAGGGCAGGAATGGAGGTAGCTCACCGCTGGTGTTGGCACCAAGAGCTGGAGCCCAGGGTGCTCCTGCAGGGTCCTTCATGCAGGTACCTGCCAGGAGTGTGCAGTGAGCAGAGGGGAGCTGGGTGGGAGAGCAGGAGCTTTGCAAACCTCCCCGGACTACAGCCATGGTGTGTGTGGCTCCCTGCACAGTGCACTCCCATGTCCCTGCTGGAGTCCTTCTCCAGACTGTGCAGCTTCAGGAGATCCACTGCAGCCCTGCAGAAAAGGACTTGGAGGTGCTGGTGGAGGAAAAGCTGCACATGAGCCAGCAATGGGCACTTGCAGCACGGGCAGCCTGGGCCAGAGATGGAGAGAGGGGATCCTGCCCCTCCGCTCTGTCAGACCTCAGCTGCAGGGCTGGGGCCAGCTCTGGAGCAGGGCAGGTTTAGGCTGGGCATCAGGAGGAAGTTCTTCACAACGAGGGTGGTAAAATACTGGTGGAGGGTGGAACATACTGCCCAGAGAGGTGGTGGAGGTCCCATCCCTGGAGACATTCAAGGTCAGGCCTGATGTGGCCCTGAGCAGTCTGATCTGTTTGGAGATGTCCCTGCTGATGGCAGGGGGCTTGGACAGGATCTTTGAGGGTCCCTTCCCACCTGCTGCTTTATGTGATTCTGTGATTCAGCTGCCCCAGATCCCTTGGTCAGGGGTCAGGGTGTGACATCTCTTCTGCCCTGTGGCCACACAGCAGATTTTCCATGGGGCTCTGCCTCCTCCAGGGCTGTGGAAAAGGTGGGAATTGGCCTTGCAGCCTGGGTGATTTGGTTCCCATCTGGGGCACTTTTATCTGCAAAGACACTTTAAGGCTTTTCTGGCCAACCTGACAGCTCTGGAGCTCAAGAAGCTTCACTGTGAGTCACAGAGGCAAAATGGAATCCACTGAGGGAGTCTTGTCTGGTCCTGAGAGAAACTCTGACTAGAAGCTGTAGTGGGTGGCCAGTTCCTGATGGAATCACAGACACATTCAGGTTGGAAAAGACCCTTGGGATCACCAAGTCCAACCAAGAACTCTGCTCTACAAGGTTCACCCCTAAGCCATATTCCCAAGCACCACATCCAAAGGACCTTTAAAGGCATGGAGGCCACTCTGGAGCTGCAGCTGAGGAATCTGAGCAGCATTTCTGGTTAACATCTTTGTTGATGACCTCAATGAAGACACAGATTGTGTCATCAGTAAGCTCACAGATGACACCAAGTTAGGTGGCAGTGTTGATTGTCATGAAGGCAGGGAGGCTCTGCAGAGGGACTGGCATAGGTTGCATCCATGGGGCAGTGTCAGTGGTGTGAGCTTTAACAAGGCCAAGTGCCAGGTCCTGCACTTGGGCCACAGCAACCCCAAGCAGCACTACAGGCTTGGGGCAGTGAGGCTGGAGAGCTGCTGGCAGGAAGGGGGCTTGGGGCTGTAATGGACAGGAGCTGAATGTGAGCAAGCAGTGCCCAGGTGGCAAAGAAGGCCAATGGCATCCTGGCCTGTGTTAGAAATGCTGTGCCCAGCAGGAGCAGGGAGGGGATTGTGCCCTCGGACTCAGCTCTGGTGAGGCCTCACCTTGAGTACTGAGTTCAGTTTTGGGCACCTCATTGCAAGAGAGATGTGGAGGTGCTGGAGCCAGTGCAGAGGAGGGCAATGAAGCTGGGGAAGGGCCTGGAGGATAAATCTTGTGAGGAGTGACTGAGGGAGCTGGGGATGGTTAGTGTGAAACAGGCTGAGGGGAGACCTCATGGGTCTACCTGAAGGGACATAGTGGAGAGGCTGCTGCTGATCTCTTCTCACAGGTAAACAGTGATAGAAGAAGAGGGAATGGCCTCAAGCTGCCACTGGGTAGGTTTAGACTGGATATTAGGAAACATTTTTTCCCAGCAAGAGTGGTCAGACCTTGGAATGAGCTGCCTGGGGAGGTGGTGAAGTCACCAACTCTGGATGTGCTTAGAAGTCATTTGGATGTGGGATATGGTTTAGGGTGAACCTTGCAGAGTAGGTATATTGGTTGGATTTGGTGACCTTGAGAGTCTTTTCCAAGCAGAATGTTTCTGTGATTCAGTGATTTTCAGAAGGACCAAGAATAGACAAGCAGGAAGGAGCTTCAGGTGACTTTGAGGTAGCTGACAGCAATTCAGAGCATGGCTCAAAGCAGCTGCAGCTCTGAGGGATGAGTGCACTGTGGCCCAGCCTAGAGAACATCCCCTTCATGCTTGTTTCAGTCAAGCAAAGAAGTGAGCCAGAATGTGTCTTCTGTGTGATTTTCTGTTCAACTGCTTCTTCTGCTACCTGATTCTGGAGAAGGTTCCTGCTGCTTGGTCCAAGCACAGCATCCTCTGTGTCTGGGCACTCTCAGGAGAAGAGTAAGAAGGGGCCCAGGGTCAGCTAATGTCACAGCAACCCATCCAAGCCCATGGCCTGCAGGCTGGCACACGGCCTGGCCTTCCTCCCACCAAGCCAGCTCTGACCTTCCCTCCAGTGCTTGTCACCTTTGGGAACAACTTCCCAAGGACAGTATGGCAGTGGCCACACTGGCTCAGGAAGCTGACCTGAGTGCCCTGAGTGACCAGGGCTCATGTATCAACCTACCTACTGACCTTTTTCAACACTGCCCACTTGCTAGGGACATTGTTTCATATCCCTGGTATGAATGCAAGCAGAGAGGTCACTAGAGGATGAAGCAGCCACTGAGAGGGGCAGCAGCAGCGGCTTTGAGGCATCTTGGCCCAGTGGAAAGCACCAGAGATGGTTGCTCTGGAGGAAGACTTGGTGCATAGTCTGGACAGAGCTGATCTGTGAGGGTACAGTGAGAGGATGAGGAGCATGAGCTCTCTGGCAAGTGTGCTGAAGATAAGGATGCTTTCCCCTTCAGAAGCTTGTGATAAGATGGTGTCCTGTGCTCCTTCTCTGGTGTCCTCCACCTGCTCAGGAGATCACTTCCCCGAAGGGACTCTCCCATAGGACACATCATTCATCTTCAGTCCCCTGAGCAGGCAGGACTCCATTGGGTGAAGGTAAATCACCCCAGGCAAGGACACCTGAAGGGTGTCCCCAGGCACATCCCAGCGCAGTTGTTCTGGGAAGGCCACCTGAGGTTCCCTACAGCACAGCTTCCCTCCCCAAGCAGCTGGCACCCACCTTGCCAGCCTAACTGTGCTCAGCTGATTTTTCACTCAACAAGTCCTCTCCAGTGCCTGCCTGCCAAAGCAGCAAGGGACAGGGAGCACTTCATCACCCCTGGCTGCTCCTGGCCGACTCTGCCTGCACCCAGATCCAGCTCCATGTTTTTCTGCTCTGGTAGCCCTCAGCTTCACTTCACCACTTTGATTCCTCTCTCCTGCATAACGAGGGCCAGGGTCACATATGCAGACCTTGTAAAACAGCACAGCTGACTCCTTGCTCTGCTGGAAACACCTTGGGGTCACCTTTCGGGTACCCCTCTGTGTTGCTCTTGTGCAGATTGCCTCCTCAGCCCTTTCCAGAAGCTGCCATCCCAGCGCACCTCTCCTCGGCCCTGCTGCCCTGGCTGCGGGAGGTGGGGATGGGTGAGCCCCGCACGCCCTGAGCCTGCGCCGCTGCTCTGTGTTTCAGGGGGGGAAGATCCCCATCCGCTGGACCGCGCCCGAGGCCATCCAGTACCGCAAGTTCACCTCTGCCAGCGACGTCTGGAGCTATGGCATCGTGATGTGGGAGGTGCTGGCCTACGGCGAGCGCCCGTACTGGAACATGACCAACCGCGACGTGAGTGGGCACGGGTGGCCTGCGCCCAGCCTGCCCCCGCTTGCCCACGCCAGCCTAGCGGGGGTGGGGGGAGCGAGGAAGAGGGACCCGAAGAGCAGCCCTTGTCTCTCCTCGCATACCCGCGGGGCCCGAGTGCTTGTCCCCTCCGTGGGGACATCAGCGTGTCCCCCACCGCCGGCAGGGCACGGCTTTGCCGTTGAGCACCGAGGCTCAGTGCCTGGCTGTGTGCCCTCTGATTCGGCTCTCTGCAAGCCTTCCTGCCGGCCGGAGGGGCTCAGCAGGGCTTGTGCCGCCTTTCCCGTTGCCCGGAAGGGGTTGCAGATTCCCTAGGCTCGCTGCGGTCCTGCTGCGTTAGTCTGTCAGTCCCTCCTGCACCCGGTGCTGGAGCTCCATCCCCTCCCCTGCCCATGTGAGGCTGCCGAGAGCCCCCCAAGGCTTGCACCACCCAGCCCCGGGGCTTTGGGCTTGTCAGAGGTAGGTGGAGTTGCTCTGACATCAGAAGTAATGCAACAGCTGTTGGCAAATGGAGGCTACCGTTCTGGCTGCAGCCTGGGAGGCAGCAAAGGGAATATTTGGACTCCACAGCACTACAGGCTCCTTTTTTACATCACCCGTGGGAGCTGTGAAGCTGCCTGCTTCTCCTTGCTGTGGGAGCCCTGACAGCCCCCCTTCTCCTAGTGCTTTTATGGTTATAGGCAGTGGCTTTGGCAACAGGGCACGGACACAGTGGCTTTCCCTGTCCCCTCCACACAGCCTTCGTCCTGGTGTCCACCTCCTTCCTCCCCACCTGCTGGCCCCAGCAGTTCAGGCACCAGGGATCGTCCTCGCGTGTCCCGGTCTGGGGAGCAGGGTGTGAGTGCTGGGCGTGGGGGGTGCCTGCGGCTTCACCCGGGGCGTGGCTTCCTCCCAGGTCATTAACTCGGTGGAGGAAGGGTACCGCCTGCCTGCGCCCATGGGCTGCCCCACGGCGCTGCACCAGCTGATGCTGGACTGCTGGCAGAAGGAGCGCAGCGAGCGGCCACGCTTCGCCCAGATCGTTGGCATCCTGGACAAGCTGATCCGCAGCCCCGACAGCCTCAAGTGCAGTGGCACCATCAACCGGTGAGAGCAAGCAGGACTGCCAGCTGCTGCTGGGCACAGCATGTGGGGCACAGCAAAGAAGGGGCATTTCTGCCCAGGTCCAGCAGCAGTGGCTTCCCCTGTGGCAGGGACCTGCTGGAGAGAGTCCACTGGAGGCTACAAGGCTGCTGGAGAGACTGGAACATCTGTGTGATGGGGAAAGGCTGAGAGCCCTGGGGCTGGTTAGGCTGGAGAAGGATGAAAGGGGATCAATGCTTACAAATATCTGCAGGGTGGGTGTCAGGAAGCAGGGACCAGGCTCTGTTCAGTGGTGCCCTGTGAGAGGACAAGGGGCAGTGAACACAAACTGGAATCCAGCAGGTTCCACCTTAACATGAGGAGAAACTTCTTTGGTGTGAGGTTGGCAGAGCCCTGGAGCAGGCTACCCAGAGAGATTGTGGAGTCTCCTTCTCTGGAGATTTTCAAGTCCCACCTGGATGTGTCCTGTGTGACCTGCCCTGGGGTTGGCCTGGATGATCTCCAGAGGTCCCTTAAAACCCCTGCTGTTGTGTGATTCATCCTATGATTCTGTGACACAGCCATGCAAAGTCCCAGTGGGCAGAAGTTGTGGTGAGCAGTGGGACCCATCCTGCACTTCACTGCTTTGCTCCCACTTTGGCATCCCCACACCAGGATCTGCTCAAGTGTCTGCGGCAGTGCCAGTGCAGTGCCTGCCTTTGCCAGCCTGAAGGGCTCTCACCATCCTGCCCTTACCTGCAGGGTCACAACCTCTTTGAGGTGGACCTTACAGCCCAGCTACCCAGGACCAACTGTTCTAACCCCTTCTGTCCTGCCCCCAGGTTCACCCAAACCCCCTTTGACAGAGGTCTCCTCGACCTGGCCAGCTGCCTGACAGTGGAGGACTGGTTGGACTCCATCCGGCTGGGGCACTACCGCGACAACTTTGCCATGGCAGGGTACTCCTCCCTGGGCATGGTGATGCACATGAACATTGAGTGAGTACCAGAGCACAAGCAGCTCCAGCTGGCTGCCCCTGCACCATCACACTAGTTCCCAACCACGACCATCCTGCCTGGGCTTGCTCAACCTAGTTGGTCCCTGGTATCAGGGGTGCGCTTCTAAAGAGATTTTGTGGAGCCCTGGAACAGTGTCCAAGGCTGTGCTGACTGCTGGGGGAAGGGGTGGAAGTTGTATGGAGAGGCAGAGATGAGGTTGCTGCCTCCTTGCACCTTTGCTTTCCCTGCAGAAAGCATGTCTGGACCAGAGTGTGGCTGTGCCATGCTGTGCAGCTTCTCTGGGGTCAATGGGAAACAAATGGAGCTGAAGGTACCTCAGAGCTTCTTCAGCCTCAGAGCACTGGAGTGGCTCCTGTTCAGTGCAGCTAGGCAGGGGCAGGTCACAGCCAAGGGATCCAGTGAGGAGAGCTGGGGAATGTGTCCCACCACCCATCCTCCTCCTGCTGTAAGGAGCTTGCTCTGACACCTGGCAGGGGGTCTCCAAGGTGGCTCCGAGGCACCAGCAGCTCTACCTGCCCCTGCCCTGGGCTTACATTACCCATCCCTTGGTGTCAGCAGCAGTGTCAGGGCTGGCAAGGAGATCTGCTGCCTCTGAGGAGGTTTGTTCCCTGCCGGAAGGAATGAAGCTGCCAGGCAGTGGCTGCTGTGACTCGGGAGGAAGTGGCAGGGCCAGCCCTGACCAAGGTATGGCAGGTGGAGAGGGAGCCAGAGGAAAGGAAGCTGGAGAGACACAGGCAGGGCCCTGTCAAGTGCATTGATCAGAGACTGCTCCTGGGGTCTGATCCTGAGCCTTGATTCTCATGCACGTCAGGGAAGCGTTTGGGTGGGGAAGGTTCCTCATCCATCCTCCTCTCTGACTGGGTTATCTGAGGGCATCTTGCTAGAACTGAATCCAATTTCAGAGCATTGATCTTGTCACCTCCTCGCCTGTCAGCACTGATCCCCCTCCTGCTCCTGCTCCCCCCAGGGCTGTCACAGCAGCCATGACAGCAAGACATGCCCAAAGAAATGGCAACCCCTCTGCCCTTAGGCGGATGCCTGTGAATGCCCAGCAGCAACAGCCTTGTGTTGGTGGACAAGAAGGAAGAGCCAAGCATGGTCCTGGGCTGGCCCCTGGGGGAATGCACGTGGCAAAGAAAGGTGCCTCTGGGGCCAGACCCAGCCCACACAGGGGGTCTGAGATTGTCTTTGTTCCCCAGGGACGTTCAGAGTCTGGGCATCACCATGATGGGCCACCAGAAGAAGATCCTGAGCAGCATCCAGGCCATGAGGTCCCAGATGCTGAACACAAACGGCCCCAGGAGGCATCTCTGATCACCAGCACCACAGACCTGCACTGGGCCTTCCTTAACACTTACCCTGGCAAGGGGGCAGCAGGGTGGTGAGCGGGAAAAGAGGCACCAGGTCAGGACCTGGAGCCCTGCCAGCTTCTCTTTGATTTCAGTGGCAGTGGAAACATCTTCCCAGATACCTTGATGGTCCTGCTGCCTCCTTCCTCCACCTGAAGGGAGGAGCAGCCTTCCAAGGGGGCCAGGGGCATGTCATGCCTCTCTCCATCCTCGACTGTGTCCCTGTGGGACTGAGGGTCACCACTGTGCAGAACGGCTTCACACAGCAGGATGGCCCCAGCTGCAGCTGCAGGGGAATCAGACACCACAGCAATACCAGGAGCAGTGGGACTGGGTTTGCCATGGCACACAGCTCTTTGGAGTGGACAGCTTGGGGACTTTGGTCCATCCCAGAACTGAGAAGGCCTCCACAGGCTGCCACACAGCAGAGACAAACCAGTTCCCACTACCTCCCAGTCCCACTGCACTCTGGACTGGACCTCCTGAACTGCACCAACCTGCAGGTGAGTCCATGACCCAACTCTACAAGCCCAGGAGGGTGGAGGGCAGAGGACAGAGTACAAAGTGGCAGTGCCAGGAACTGCTGGCTCTGTGTGCAGAGGACATTTTCCAGGCATGGAGAAGAGCTGGCCGGGGTCTGCTCTCTGGAGCCTCAAGGATCCTCAGCCTTCTGCAGGAGGCTCTCCACTTTCTGAACCCACCAGCACTGCTCCTTTCCAGATCCAGCACAGGTGGTCCAAACACATCTAGAGCCACAAACTCAGGTTTCTCCCTCAGCAGAACAACCACTCTGCCCCTCCTGTCTGCCCCCACAGCTGGACCAGCACAGAGTGAGCAGAGGAGTCTGCTCCCATCTCCCACACTGCAGGGGCAGACAGGCTGCTGCCAACTCTTCTTTCTTCTTGTATTGCCCTAGGCACACCCAATAACTGCCCCATTACCATGTTATCTGCCTGTGCCCAGGGCTGCCATGGCATCTGCAGAGGAGAGCTCCTGAGCAGCAGCTGCAGCTGCAGCCACACAGTCCTACAGCTAGGGGCAGGGGCTCTGGGCAAAGAGGGTTCTCAGCACCTTCCAGCTGGTGAGCCCAGGGACTGAGAGGCTGGTGGCCTGTCCTTCACAGCTCTCCTCTCCTCCACAGCCTCCAGTGACCTGTGGAGCTGGCCTGAGAGGCTGAGCTGGCTGTAGAGATGCAGATGGGACAGGGAGGGAGCAGGCCAGGGGCTGGGAAGTTCCCTCTGGATGTAAATAGGATTTTCTGTGGGTGTGAAAAGTGTTTGAGTGAAATCCAGTGTTAGGCACAGAAACGGTGGCAAAGCACAGAAGCCTCACTTGTGGGGCTGAACTCACTGCAAAAAAGCAACCTGTTGGGAGTGTGG
>VWYK01054002.1:0-30013 GCA_013399775.1 Semnornis frantzii
GTAGGGAATTTTGAGCTGTGTCAGGAGGCCTACTGATGCCTTGCAGCCCTAAGGTGGATGCAGGGGCAGTTCTGGACTACTCTCAGGCATGCCAAAGGTGGAGGGGGTAGAGGATTCCAGGTGGTTTTAGTCCCATAGACTTTGCTTAGCTTGTGGATGTGCCCATGCTACCTGATTGCCTTTTGCATACGTGCACAGTAAATAGAATCTCTCTTTAAAGTTCTGACCAGTGTGCAGTGCCCCCATTCTTGCTCTTCAAAAGGAGTAAGAGTTACTTCTGTCATCCACTGCTGGGTAGCTCCTGGCCTCAAACTGTGGCAAGGTGTGACCAGGAATAGCTTTTCCCTTGTCAAACTCTAGGTTCTGAAATCCACTCTTGTTTCCTGACATGAAGTCCACAGCTCTTACTCTTAAACTATGCTGAAGAGATTAGCAGGGAGAGCCTGAAAAGGATGAGCAAGGACCTGGCTCCTGTAACATCTGAGGGCTCAGGCTGGCTGCACCTTCCCTACGGAAGTGAGAAGAGCTCTACAGTTCCCAGATCATGCTGTGTGCTTCATTTGAATGGGAACTCCAAACTGAGGAAGTCCTAGACTGCATCTTTCCAGGCTGCTCTGAGCCTTTTCTACTCCCTGATTTCTCAAAACCCAGGAAAGGTGCCTGTGACTGAGGGGGGAGCCATTGAATATTTCGGTTGGTGCACAGAAAGGAAACCCAAAGGACCCAAAGTCAGATCCTCTGTGACAAGGCAGACTTTGAACCAAATAATTGGGAGTGCTTGGGCAGAAAAGTCTCTTTCCAACCTTGTTTTTTTTTTTGAATCTAGAATCCTCTACAAAAATTAATAGATCCTTGGTTAATATTCTCATTCTCTGGTCTCTCATTAAGTCACTTCCATTCCACAAGCACAACCAAATCCAAACAGTGATTAGGAGATACCTGAGCTTCTCCAGCTCTAGTTTGTTGTTTCACAGGTCTGGGCAGAACAAAACAGCAATTAGATACAGCATCAGATGTGTATTTTTCAAAAGAGAAATTTTCAAAGTAGACTCAAAAGGCACAGTTTTGCTAAGCAGCAGCTTACAACAGCTGAGGTGAGACACAGAGCCAAGAGTGTTGTTCCCAAAGGTTATGTTCTGGGTGCAGTTGCAACGTCATTCAGCATTCCTGAAGCACTTTGTGGGGCAGATGAAAAACCTGCTGCCACTCTGCCCTAACATTGCCCCCTGCAAGGGTGGAACTCGTGCCCAGAAGACATCAAAAACACTCAGTGCCTTCAGAAGCCAACGTGGGAGCTGCCTTTTGCACTTAATCTTCCCTCAGAAACTCACACAGAGCAGTTTGTATGTTTTCCACCAGCACGGAGAAAGCAGATCGTGAGAGCTCCCTTTCTGTCTGTGACTGCCAGCTGCAGGTCTACAGCTGCGGAGCTTCGTTTGGTGGAGTCGTTGTATCCTCTCCGCTGAAAGGTGCTGCTCTCGCGTTTGATGTGCTGTTGTTAAGTGCCATAGCTCCACTGACACTTCTTGAAGGCCTGGCCCCGTGTCTGTGTCTTGGTTTGCCCTTTTTCTGAGCTCAGCGAACTTACCTTCATACAGACTTTGAAGCTATCAGAGGCAGGTGTCAATGTTATCATCAGTAGCATTTCTGACACGGGGCTGCGATGGGGGTTCTAACCACCTCTCTGCCAATACACAAGCCTTTAGCTTCCTCCAGCTTAGCATAATTGCATTACAGGAATTTCAAAGAGTGCTTTGAACCGAGGTACAATTAGCATCCTTTCAAAGGACCTTCCCACCCAGCGCTTTACTCCAGGTAAACTTCCTGTCTGAAGAAAGAGTCTGTTTAAATGTAAATCAGCTTCTTCACTTCTGGAAACTCTTTCCACTTTCTTCTCAGATCCACTTTCACACTAAAGCCTGTCTTCAAGGCTTTGTAGGTCATAAGGTCCTTTTTATTTTTCCTTTTTTTTTTTTTTTTTGATTGTCTAGAAAGCAGATAAACTGTGAAGGTCATTTTAAAACTGTAGCTGATTATCAGACAGTGAGTCTCGACCTCTAGATTGCTTGGCTAAGCATTCAAATAAGAAGAGCTACCGGTAGGTGGAAGATATCAGGATATCAGGTGAAAGATATAAAGGTCTTCCACCTTGAAGCTAATTTTTAAAGTGTCCCAGGAAATCCTTCCTGCAAACTTTGGCTGATTGGAAACCAAACAACAACTGCAAGGGACATGAAGAACAGGCTGAAGGAAGCAAACACTGAATGATCTCATCCTCTGTCCACTGCTGAGTGATAAACTTCAGCCTTCAGAGGTGTCATCTTAGCACCTCTATAGAGCAGTAAAATACACATTTAGAAAAATCCAAATGTTTCCAGCTCTACACAGTGCCATTTGGGATCTCATCTGACATTAGCTCATCATGCACATCCTCCTCTCTAAACCAGGCACTGCTGCTGAATGGGAGAAGATAAGGAGCCTGTTTGTAAAAGCTTTTCAATGACAATGTTTAATTTCATCATTAATTTTAGGGAAGAAAAATCTTATAAGCCTTTTAAATAGCAATCCATGAACCCTAGTAACATCTTGGTTGGCAGTAACAGATGAAGGCACTGTGATATAAGAAGCTTGGAAGTGTTATAATAATTTTTTTGCCTTTCCTTTGCATTTAATCACGTTACAGTTCCCAGTTTATGCTGTCCTCAAGCCATGCCACATCCAGGGGCAGCCTATTTGTGTGCTGTGAGCATCTTTAAGCTATACATCAAATAGTATTTCATAGAATTTGGGTAGAAAATCAAGGGTCCTAATGGTGAAGTTTTATCTCATTTTTTTCTAAGCACAATACTTCCAAAATATTTGAACTATTACATCTTTTTTTATTATTTTTTTTCCTTACATTATAGAGGATTAACTAAATTATTTCTGTGGAAAATAAAACCTTCCCCCCTCAAAAAATGTAAGAGAAGGAGAAGAGAATTTTGGTCGTATTTAAACAAAACAAATCATTGCTAACAGCTAAGCAGATGCAATGAGAAGTTAATTTCCACAGCTTGCAGTTTCAGTTCAGTTTGAGTTTGTTTTGAGATGAATGTTTAGCCTTTAGATGCCTTTGCATTGGAGATCTCATAACCATCATCTCTTCTCTGAAATATCTGATGCTGTAACTAAAATAACAGTCTCCTCCATCACAGGACTTTTGGTCAGGAAAACTTCATTCACAGGTAACATGTAACTGCTTTTGGCTCCCTCAAAAATATCACTTACCTGTCAAATCAGGCTCACACATTTATTCCTGGGCTGCAAGGGAGACTGGGTGCCATTAGATGATCCATTTTAAAGAAGACCTGGAATAAGAAATCTCAGTGAGGTTTTGAGTTCTGCTCTACGCTGCATATTTTGCTATTTCTTCTTTGAGTCCAAAGCAGGAATAAAATGCTTACAAAGTTCATCTTACATCTGTCAAGCACATGGTAGAGGAGATCTAAATCTGTGCTCCTGAACTAATTCTTGCAAAAATGGAGTCAAAGGAGGATTTAATCAAGTAGGGTTAATAAATTCTCCAAGCCCTTGTGATCACTATGGTCATACCTTTAGAAGAGATCAAAAAATACAAATACAGATACTTTGAAAAGCAGAAAACCTAATAAAGAGGACCAAGCTTAAGCTCCCAGAAACTTGTACCCTGCAGTGCTAGTCCAGATTGTGCCTGGGATGAGAAGATAAAAACCACTGGATTCACACTGCTCCAAAATTGAAACAGAACAGGGGTGAATCTGGCCATTACATTTGTAGTAAGGTCTGTTGATTGTCCATAGTGCTTTTAGTTCTGCTGTGGTTTAAAATACCTGGGATTTTACTTGAGAAGACAGCATAAATCACCAACAGGTTAGAAAGCCTGAAGAGCTGTTTTAAAAACCTGAGTTCTCTCGTTGTCAGACTTGATAATTCCTTATGAATTCACATTCAAAGTAATCAATTACAAAATCCATAGGATCTGGGGAAGGGGAGCAGTCCTGGGAATGACCAGTGAGCATCAGGTTGTTGTAGTGGGTCCAGAGCAGGCCATAAAAAGGGTCAGAGGCTGGAGCCTCTGCCCTGTGGGCACAGGCTGAGAGAGCTGGGGTTGTTCAGCCTGGGGAAGAGAAGGTTCCAGGAAGACCTTAAAGCAGCCTTCCAATACCTGAAGGGGGCTGCAGTTGTGGAGGGACTTTTTGCAAGATCTTGTAGTGGTAGGATGAAAGGGAATGGATTGAAGCTGGAAGAGGGCAGATTTGGAGTGGAGATTAACAAGAACTTCTTTCCAATGACGGTGGTGAGACACTGGCACAGGTCCCCCAAGAAGGTCCTGGATGTCCCCTCCCTGGAGGTGTTCAAGGGCAGGTTGGATGAGGCCTTGAGCAAGCAGGTGTCCCTGCCCATGGCACGAAGGTTGGTACTAGATAATCTTTAAGGCCCCTTCCAAGCTAAATCATTCTATGATTTATTCCACCCAGATCAACATGTTCTAACTTGCTGCATTGGGGTGCTTTTGTTATTTAATTTTTTGATCTGTGCTGCCATATCACACCTGGTGGTGCTTCCTTCCTTCCCTGGGGAAAAAAAAAAACAAAAAAAAAAAAAACAGAGAAGTAAAGGTTTCTCAGAATGTGTTTGCCACTAGGTTCAAATTTTCCAGTGAGAGAGCATGTGTTGTTCCTGCCAAAACAGCCTGCTCATTTACATTTGCTCATGCTAATTTCCATACTCATTTCCTGGTCAGACAGACATGTAAAATACTGTTTATACACAGATACTTTTATATCTATGTGCATGCATGAATTCAGATTCTGTGTTAAAAAGATGTTTTGTTTTTTTTAATACCAAAGTATTTTGGCATAACTGCCCAAATAAACACTGATAACAAAGAAGTTAGCAGGTCCTTGTTGGAAATAACCTTAAACAGATAATCTTTAATCTGGTGGTCAACCTTGGGTTGCAGACAGAGAGCATTATGTATTTCCCCACCCCACCCCCAGCTATGTAGTCATTTGTCTTATACATTATGAGTATGGGGAAAGGACATTCTTTAAACAGAAGCAGCAAGAATATTAAGTCATCTTCAATCGCTGTCATGAATATTCTGTTTAATTGCTGATGGCTGTTACTTCACCACCCAGTCTGTTGTTCAGCAGTCAGGCTTTGCAGCGGACCAAAAACCGCAGTGAGCTTTTCCTCTGCTCAAGGAGGTCCAGAAATCTGCCACTTCAGACCAGTATCTGCTGTGGGGCGTTGATGGTGCTGCTGGAGGGAAGAGATTTCTCCCTGACGAAGCAGAAGACAAATAGTCCTCCAGCATTCTCTTCCCCTGATTGAAATGACACATTGCTGCATCTTTCTGGAGTACATGACCCATAGAATCCTTGACCTGTCCTTAGCACTGCACAGTCTGCCTGAACAAAGGCTGAAGAGTCTTTCTGGCTGCTCTGTCCCCACTGAAAACTTCTGGGTTTTTTGTCAGGAGCCATGTCTTTTAAAAGAGTATCTACCTTGACAACTCCGAGAGACCTTGACTGTATCAGCAGAGAGTTCTGCTCTTTTAATAGAAATATCCCTGCTTGACAAGAAGGAGATGTATTGCATATAACTGCCACTGCTCTCCTCTGCCTGACATCCAAAAGAGGAGATACAAAACAGAGTGCGTGGCTGGTTGGCCACAGAGAAAACAGGAGTTGTGTCCTAACGAGGAAAACAGAAAGCTCTGCAGGGAGCAGAAACCAGAACCCCAGCCCACGCTGACGTTGGCTGCCACGTGCTATGGCCTTCCTGGTTTAGAAGAAGCCAGATTCCTTCCAAGCACCCACAGAAACATCTGTGGGGCCATGGGTTGGGCCCTCTCAAGCATTAACTGATTAGTGCCGTGGAGCAGGATCTGTCTCCACAGCCTGTGAGTGGTTTTGACCGAAATGCTGCCTAAGAAGCAGAGTGAATTTTGAAAAGCTGTCTGCCCAAAACTTAGTCAGCATCAATAATGTATTTCTTTCTGGCCTCAGTCTGCTTTAACACAGCAGCACAAAAGCAGTCTTGCCGTGGCTGCTGAGTGCAGCTAATGGTCTTTTTGTCTAAATTACAGTTGGTTCCTCTAAAAGTGTGTTTGCTGCCAAGTGTGGTTTCACAAAACGCTGAGTCAGAGGAGCTGGGAGGAGGGACCAACAGCACCAGCAGCTGGCAATGCACCCATAAAGTTAATGGCACTTTGAAAAGAAGATTAAAAAAAGACCAAAACCCACAACCAAGAATGGTTTTGGCCAAAAAGAGGAAAACCTGAAAGGCAAATAAACTGTAAGGCAGGATAAGTTACAGGGTTAGATTTCCCAGAAGGGAGTATAATGCTGTAGTGCTTTGATGGCATACAGAATAATGCCTTAATATTTAGGGGCAGACTTTTATTTAAAATATTTATGTGCTTCCTACCGGACTGAGGGCTTAGATATAGAGTCAGGTCACCATACATCAGCTCAGTGCTGTGCCCCAGGAAATTTGAGGCAATTTGCCCTAGTTCAGCTTTCCATAAGGGAGTGTGACAGTTTGGGAGTTTCCCGCCCCCCCACACTTTAAAATAACCCAGGCTGGACTCTCAGCCGGCTGGAAGTTAAGAGCTGAAGCTCTATTTACAGCTTAGCACAATATACAAGCAAATATATACAGTATATACAGGAATATTTACAGAAATATACAAGGTAAAGGTAATACAGACACACAACTCCTCTCCCAGAAATCAGAGACCCCAGGAGGGGCTCCCAACCACCCTTCCACCTTTTCCCACTCCCACACCTTACCCCAAGGTTTGGCTTACGCACAAGGAGGATTGGCTGGGGAGGATTAGAAGAAAAGTGGTTAGTGAAGTTATTCAACAGAGAGGAGAAGCCAGAGCTGCTAGTCCAAGACCCAAGCAGCAAGCCAGTCCGTAAGTAAGTCCCTCGTGACCCAGACTGCCAGCTCGAGAGACTCTTATCTTCTTTGTTATGGTTTCCTTATACCTAAACATCGCAGAAAGCCTCTGAGTGAAGTAGACATCACCATGGTTTTACCTTCACAGCCTACAGTATAATTTTCTCTATTAAAAAATATTCCAATTAGCTCAAACCAGCACAGGGAGACTTAAGTAAGCCACCTCACTTCTTGTTTGTCTGAGGACAGGCACGTTGGCAGCTGTTGTAGTTCAAGTGACAAAGCTGTGGGTTGTTAAGTGACAGCGATTCACACAAGTGTCCAGTGCACACAGAGCCTGATGACTTGTGAAGGTGTTAATCAACTTTCTGACTTCCAGTTAGGGTAAGAGTTTTGCCATCTCTTCTACCCAAGCTTGCCCTCAGCACTACCAGCAAGGTATGGTCTGTGACAGACAGAGGATGGCAGGATCATGAGGCACACATTGACAAGAAGAGGTGAAATATCATTGGCTTCTTACACTTGATGCTTGGAAATGGCAGCAGGAAATACTGCAGGAAGAAAGAAAACAAAAGTGAGGTGGTGTTAGAAGTAGATTGAGCAAATCCCAACCTCCCTGGCCACTTGTCCTTGCTCTCTGCCATACTCCCCACTGTGTCTGCAAAGCATACGTGGGAGTACAGAGTGGACTACCTGAGGGATCTGATGTATAGCAGAATTAACCCTCAATACTTGGTTTCCACCCAGAAAAGCTCTGTGAACAAACTCTGGGGCTGGTGGAACAGAGAGGGCCAGAAGAAGTGGCTGCAGGGCTCTTTCAGCCAGCATAGCAATGGAAAAATGTCCATGTAACTACAACCACCTTCTTAATTGTCAATGTCTTTTCCTGCTCCAGGCTCTAATTCCAACCACTCGGGACCTGATCTCGTTTCCACTCACATAAATTGCAGCTTTGCCATTAACCTTGATAGGAGCAAGATTGATTCTTGATATAGGAAGGTTATGATTTTCCTCATTTCTCCAAGGGTACTGTGGAGGAGTACACTGATATCACTGGGTCCAGCCCTCCACAACATCTTCTCTGTAGATGACATTTGGTCCTTGAAGAATTAGAGAACACACTCCAGAAAGCCCTCACAGCCCACACAAGGGGATCCAACACCTCAGCAACAGGAGAGCAAAGGCTCAGCAAAGTGCAGCTGATGCCATAGCCAGAAACATGAATGTGCTGTGAGTTAGGGTAACTGGAACACAGAAAGTTCCATGGAAACATAAGATAAAAATTCTTCACTGTAAGCATGGCAGAGCAAGGGACCAGGCTGCCCAGAGATGTTGTGGAGTCTCTGGAGGCGTTCAAAGTCTGCCTGGCCATGTTGCTGTGTGGTTTGCTCCCAGTGATTCTGCTCTGGCAAGGAGGTTGGACTGGATGACCTCCAGAGGTGCTTTCCAGCCTCCACCATTCTGTGATTTCTGTGGTTTCTGTGAAGGTGAATCCAGTGCACAGGGTGGATTCCCCAAGCAGCTAATGCCAGGCTAGGGCTGTTCTGCCAAAAGCCCACCACAGAAGGAGGGTCACAGAAGGAAGGACCAAAGGACCACGTTAGTGATAACTGCAGAGAGCCTTCACTTGCATGTGTAGGCTACCGAGTGCAGAGCAGAGAAACACAAACCTGCTGGCAGCTTTGCCACGGGCAGAAGTCAAGGCCAGGAGGACTGAAGCCTGGCTTAACCCTGCAACCTAGCTGAGTCACAGAGCAAGTTACTCGCCCAGGGCTATGAAGAGTCTTCAATGCCCCAGACTGGTCCTTTTTATCTCCACAAAGCAAGTAATCACAGCGAGGCTTTCCTTTTACCCTTGACACGGTTACCTCCTGAGCTGTTTCTCACCTTTGACAGGTTTAAAGGTTTTAGTTATAGTCTGCTCTTTCTGCTTTTTTTTTTTCCCTCTCTCTCTACTAATACTTTAAAAGGATTGTTGCTCCTGATAAGCAAGACAAAGGAGAAATGGACCTTCCTTATTACCTTAAGCTGCATTTGTGAAACAGAATCAGCAAGACCAACCTGGAGGGAAGTTTTGAGAAGCAGCCAGGCTATTGGTACACTGGAAGTGTTCAGCTGTGAAGTTGGTGCATCCCTTAAGGAGTCAGTTATGGAATGAAATAATAAACCATTATTTTCTGTATCAGAACTTCTGCTTCAGAGTTGCTAGGGTTTGATTGTTGAGGGATTTTGAGGGGATTTTTGTCTGGGTTGTTTTTTTTTTTTTTTATCCAAAGTTATTGCATTTAGCTGACTCTTGGCCCAGATTTTCCTTTGTGAGGAATGTCACAATTTAAGAGCCTAAACTTATTCCTCCTTGTTTTATTTATTTTCTCTAAGGACATATTTTGCATATCAATGGAAAACATGAGGGCATTTTCTTCAAACCATTTATCAGGGTAACTTGAAGAATGCTGCCCACAGTGCTCTGAGGGAGCCAATAATACAGATGTCTTTGGGCATTCAGACACCAAGCTGGAGATTTGGGTGCTGCAGGAGCAACCCGTGGGCTTTGTGCTGATGGCTCAACTCTACTTTACATGTGCTTTCTTATCACTGCATTTTATTGTTGCTCATAGAAGCTCACTTATGCATTCCCTTTCATTCCTTAATGTTTTTCCAGGTGAAAGTCTCCCCAAAGCATTTTATGTACTGACAGAAGTTCTCCTTTCTTCTGCTTTAGGTTTTTATTTCAGTTTTTCCTTAGAAAACTAGATAAAACTGATAAGCTGGGGTAGGTAAGGACAGTAGAGATGTAAGTGTCTAGGGAAAGAATGGGACCATGGCTCAGGAAACCAACACAAGTTTGCTCAAACACCAAGTGAAACTGCCTGGAGTAGAGTCCCCGCAGTGTGTAACTGCTCAGTAAGTTGTCCTGTTGTTAGCTTTACTTTTCTTACCCCTAGTATTTCAAGTGTTCCTCCAAATGCATTCCTCATTCTCCCTCATGTCCAGTCACCACAGAAAGGTACCAAGGTGCAAGATCTCCAAAGGGAACAGCCAGATTTGTGTTGCTTCACAGTTGTCAACTACTGTGCTTTCTGTTCCTATTTGACTCCAGTTTTCAGCCTGTAGCTGTTGAGACACTCCAGGAGTGCTTTTAACGAGCTAGTGGCAAGAAGAAAACATCTACCTTAGTACTTCCAAGCCTGCAAAGCACATTGCTAAACACTCAGCACACTGCTTCTCACACAGCCCAGTGACCAGACAACCTTCAATTTCTTTTCTCTCTTTTTCTAGGGGTGTTAAGGAGGTGCCACTGTGAGGGCTGGTCTGTGCAAAGACACTTGGAAAAGTTATGGCCTGCTAATAGGCTACTTAACATGTTCTAAATGAGCGTAAATAAAGGTAGGATTGTGTCTTTCACAAGGTTTAATGCTATGCTGGCTGCTGTGCTCATCGATTTTCCCCTTTTCTTTCCTTGAACAGCAAAGGGAAAATCTACAGCCTCACCTTCATCTCCTCTCTTAATGGATGTATATGGACAGCCAACTGCTGTAGGCACCTACACTTTTAGCTTAAAGGGAGAGCAGGACATGCAGGAGCAACAGAGTAAATGAAGAGCAATAATGGAGCAGCAGTTTAAATGGTCATTATTCATAGCAGCTCCCTGCATGCACAGCATCTCTCTGTGGCAAGCTCCTCACCAGCTACCACCAGGAAAGGGTGAGGTTGGGATGAACAGGGCCAAGGGCCAGGTGCTGCACTTTGGCCACAACAACCCCAAGCAGTGCTACAGGCTGGGGACAGAGTGGCTGGAGAGCAGCCAGGCAGAGAGGGACCTGGAGGTGCTGGTTGGCAGCTGAACATGAGGCAGCAGTGTGCCCAGGTGGGCAGCAGAGCCAATGGCATCCTGGCCTGGATCAGGAGCAATGTGGCCAGCAGGAGCAGGGAGGTTATTCTGCTCCTGTGCTCAGCACNAGATTGGGCTCTTCTGCCAGGTACCCAGGGACAGAACAAGAGGACACAGCCCCAAGCTGTGCCAGGGGAGCTTTAGGCTGGATGTTAGGAAGAAGTTGTTCCCAGCAAGAATGATTGGCATTGGAATGGACTGCCCAGGGAGCTGGTGGAGTTGCCATTCTTGGAGATGTTTAAGAGGAAGCTGAATAAGGCACTTAGTGCCATGGGTTAGTTGATTAGAAAGGTTAGGTGATAGGTTGGACTTGATGATCCTTTTCCAACCTGGTTAATTCTGTGATTCTGTGACACAGACTGCTCTCTTGATGGGTATGGATGTCTCCTGTGGGGTTTTGGGGAGGTAGACAAGGCTGGTGAGGTCTGCTGCCACCTTTGAAGTGGTGGGGTTGTGCTTCCTCCCTCTCATATAGACTGTTTGGCACTTGTGATAATTCTCAGTTAGTAAGAGTAGATGAGAGGAGAGGAACACAAAAGAATCATTTTGAAAAGTAAATGTGAAGCTTTAGTCATAAGGGAGGATTTGAGCAATCCCATATTTGTGTGACTTTGAAATGACTGAGCTTGGTACAGGGGCAGGGATCTTACATCCTATGGCATCCCAGGACTTCTCAGTACTAGAAATTGAAAATAAAAAAATAAAAAATAAATTTTAAAAAAATTAAAATAAAAAATAAAAATAAAGATAAAAAAAATAAAAGAAGAAAGTTTGTTTTGATTTGGGAATTATTTTTTTTTTTCATAACTCAACATTTTCCATGAGGTGTGAAAGGTGTGAGCTTGGTTTATATCTCAGCAATGCAGATGAATGTGGTAGCAGCTGACTTCAGTTTACCCTGAGCCTAATGCATTTGGAATCTGATTTTCTTTTTGAGCAGGACAGGATTTTAAATCCCATGGTGCCATCTTAATACTGGAGTATATATTGCCTCTGCTGAAATCATAGAATTGGGTATTCATGGCCAACTCCTAGAGTTCTCTAATCTGGTTTGAGAGTGCACTGAGTTTGTTAATAGCCAACAGCATTTTTTATAGCTGGCCCTGCCTTACATCATTACAGAGGCTCATATTTATGAGTAGAAAAGTATTTGATGGTGTTCCAGCAACAACCAGGACACTTCTAGACATAAACCTTATTTAACAGACTAAGCTACCTGCATGCTTTATTTTTGTATTAACTTTGAAACCAGTGGACAACACATTTGAGGTAATCTGTCATTAAATGTAGCACTTTTTTTGATGAATGGTGTTCCTCATTCCTCACTTTAATGTTAGGGTTGCCTTAATGATCTTAAGTATGAAGTTAAAGGTATACTAGGGCCAGGCAGACTCTTGACATTATAAGATACTTTAAAAAGCCTTGCAACAGCAGCTGAGGATCTCCATGCAAGTTCTTCCATGCACTGCTCTGGTGTAGGAAAGGTGAGGCTCATAGAGCAGCTTATTTCAGTGATTCATATGTTTGGTAACTGCCCCCAGGGGTCCACTGCAAGTTGGCAGAGCAGAGCAGCCTTGCTCCTCCACCATGGCCCACAGGGTCTGATTTCCCCTGTGCCTCCTAAAACTGGAGCATTTTATCTGTGAATCCAAAGTGGCCATAAAGTGCAGCAAGGAAATAAAAAGGTGATAGGCTGTGGTTTTTAGCTTGTTACATATCTGCATCCATTGCTGGGTTTCAGTGGGGTTACAGGAAGTGTTAGTGGTGCTCTAGATACTGTGCTGCCAACTGTGTTAATCATACAGAATCACAGAACTTTAGAGGCTGGGGGGACCTTCAGAGATCATCCAGTCCAACCCCCCTGCCAAGGAAGGATCACCCGGGGTAGTTTGCACAGGAATGCATCCAGGTGGGTCTGGAAAGCCTCCAGAGATGGAGACTCCACAACCTCCCTGAGCAGCCTGCTCCAGTACTCCATCACGCTCACTGTAAAGAAGTTTCTCCTCATGTTGAGGTGAAATCTTCTCTGTTCCAGTTTGTAGCTGTTGCTTCTTGGCTTATTGCAGCAGACCCCATCAAAAAGAGCTTGGCCCCAGCCACTTGCCCCCCACCCCTCAGCTATTTGTACACATTGCTCAGATCCCCTCTCAACCTTCTCTTTTCCAGACTAAATGGCCCCAGGGCTCTCAGTCTCCTAAGTCCCACACTCATCCTTGCAGCTTTCTGCTGGACTCTTTCCAGCAGGTCCCTGCCTCTCTTGAGTTCGGGAGCCCAAAACTGGACACAACATTCTAGGTGTGGCCTCACTAGGGTATAGTAGAGGGGGAGAGGAACCTCCCTGGACCTCCTGGACACACCTTTCCTGATGCCCTCCAGGATGCCATTGTCTCTCTTGGCCACAAGGGCACATTGCTGGTCCATGCAGAACTTGCTGCCCACCAGGACCACACTTCTGAAGAGACAGAGAAAGCTTCAGCCCAGAGGTATCAAACAATCTTCAGACCCAATCTCTAATTAAAATTAGTGAGCCAGAGTCACTCACTAGCAAGCTCTGTCTGTTCTGCACTGCCTCAGCTACAGAAAGGAGATGCAAAACTAGTCTGATGGGTCAGATGAACACCACTTGAGTTTACTTCATATTTCTCAGGAAGCAGAAGGGAAGCTGGAACACCTGGCCCAGGCTGTTCCCAGTTCCCTAAGTCACAGTGGTTTTGAACTGCTAACGTTTCCAAACATATTGAAAAAGGTATTAATATGGAAAGCAGGCAAATTAAGAGATCTAGATTGTTCCCTGCCTTAGTGTGCTAATATTGATTATGCTTTGTAAAGCATGTAATTGTGTTTCTGAGCACAGCAGTACAATACAATGACAAGTTTTCATGTAATGATCAAAAAGCATGCCTTGGATTGACAGCACTGTTCTTGGAGTTTGAAGCAATGTGGCCATATAATTGCCTTCATCTCAATAAAGAAAAGAAAATATAATAGATTCATAGAATGGGTTGGGTTGGGAGGGACATTAAAGATCACCTCCTCCCAAACCCACTGCCATGGGCATCCTACTAGATCATGCTGCTCAAACCATACAACCTGCCCTTGAGCACTTCCAAGGATGGAGCATCCTGTTGCAGTGCCTCATCACTCTAATAGTGAAGAACTTCTGCCTTACATCTAATCTAAACCTCCTCCCTTTCAGTCTAAAGTCATTACCCCTATCACTACAAGCCCTTGTGAAGTCTGTCTCCTTCTTTCCTATAGGCCCCCTTTCAGGTACTGCAAGGCTGTTCTAAGGTCTCCCCTGAACCTTCGCTTTTCCAGGGTGAACAACCCCAACTCTCTCAACCTGTATTCATGCAAAAGGTGCTCCAGACTCCTGATGATTTCTGTGCTCTCTTTTGGACTTGCTCCAGATCAATGTCCTTCCTGTGTTGCACCAATCTCCTTCTTATTTCCCATGTGCATAGCTTCCAGGTGGATCCACTCCATGGTCTTGCCAGGCACAGAGGAGGTCCCCCTCCTTTTATTCCCTTTTTGTAAAATGGGGGATTATGGTTCCCCCTTTCCAGTCTCTAACTCCTCTTGTTTATTCTCCATACTACATGAGCTTGCACAAAACCATTTACATTGGGCTCCAGTGGATCTGACTTACTGGATGGAGTGGTTGGAATACCTTCATGCTGCTCTTCAGTTGCTCTTATGCTGATTCCCCTCCAGGCTCTGGGCATCTGTTGCTGGCACAGGCATCAAGCTGGTAGGAGTGAGAATCCCTCTCCCCTGGCAACTTTAGTTTAAAGTCTCTTCACCAACCGGGCAGGCCTGTGGCCAGAGATGCTCTTCCTCTTCTCTGCTGGGTGGACCTCATCATCCCCCAGCAAGGCAGGCGTCTCACAGCAAGCCCTGTGGTTTAAGAAGCCAATCCCTGGCTGTGGCACCAGTTCCATAACCATTTGTTAATTCAACATGTCCACTCAAACCCTCCCCTTTGACAGAGAAGACTGATTTAAAAAAGATCTGTGCTCCAGAGTCCCTTACCACTGCTCTCAGGGCCCTGGAACCCTTCTTGATATTCCTCAGACTGCTCCTGGCTATATCCCTGGTGCTCAGGAGAAAGAAGAGCAGTGGATAAGTCACACATGGCTTGCTACATCCAGCAAATGCATTCAGGAGCCAGGCTGCACACAGATCAAAGGCAAATGAGTGTTTAAATGGCCTTGTGGGCTCATCTGGGATGCAAATGACAGAAGGTCTTACCTGTGCATTCAGAGACTCATGGAATGAGTTGGGCTGGAAAGGACCTTGAAGATCATCTAGTTCCAGCCCTTCCCACCATGGGCAGGGGCACCTCTCACTGGCACAGCTTACTCAAGGCCTCGTCCAACCTGACCTTGAACACCTCCAGGAAGAGGGCATCCATAACCTCCCTGGGCAACCTGTGCCAGTGTCTCACCACCCTCACCACCCTCACTGCAAGGAACTTCTTCCAAATCTCCAGCCTAAATCTCCCCTTCCCATGGCCTCTCATCACTACAAGCCCTTGTAAAAAGTCCCTTCCCAGCTTTTTCATAGCCCTTCCTTCAAGTATGGGAAGGCTGCTCTAAGGCCTCCCCAGAGCCTTTTTTTCTCCAGGCTGAATCATAGAATGTGAGGGGCTGGAATGGACCTCGAAAGCTTATCTGGTCCAGCCTCCCTGCCAGAGCAGATCACACTGGAATGCATCCAGATGGTTCTGTAACATCTCCAGAGAGGGATTCTCCACAGCCTCCCTGGGCAGCCTGTCCCAGTCACCCTGTTCTGTCACCCTTGCAGCAAAAAAATTCTTCCTCAGGTTCACATGGAACCTCCTATGCCTCAAACAACCCCAACTCTCTCAGCCTGTCCCCACAGGGGAGTTTCTCCAGCCCTCTGATCACCTTCATGGCCTCCTCTATACCTTCTCCAGCAGTTCCATTTCCTTCTTGTGCTAGGGGCACCAGAACTGGACACAGTGTTCTGAGCTGGGTCTCTTGAGAGCAAAGCAAAGAAAGAGAATCATCTCCCTTGTCCTGCTGATACCTCTTCTGGACTCATTACTGACAGGCAGAAGACAAGACAAATTCCAGAGTCTATAAGATATGAAGGTGGCAAGAGAAAAGTAATTCCCACAGAGAGATTTCTGGTATCCACAGCTCTAGGGGCACCACACCTGCTAAGTAATGGATGAGGTTTTTGGAAACAATTTATCCTGATACTCAAAGAGGAGCCTACATCATCCAACTCCTCAGTGCCTTTAAGGGAGTGTACAGAAAACACACACATCAATATGCCAAGCAATGGTTTGAGGCAAAAGTAGGATGTTCTGGGCAATTGAAATATTTTCTAAGGTTTTCATACTTAAGGAAGGATTGATCTTCTGTCCCTGAAGGACTTGCAGCTCCCATGGATTTCTGAATGGCTTTCAGAGACATGGCTATAAAGGGGATGACTCAGTTGCCTTTATTCTTCACAGGTCTATGCAACTTCTCAACAGTTCTATTAAAGCATTATTCAGATCAAAAGGAAGAGAAGAATATCTTACTTTCTGTGATGGTCCTTTGTTTCATACATAGGCATTTGCCAACTGTGCTCAGTAGGTTAGGAAAGACCTCATTAAGTCACTGAAATACCTACAGTTTAACCTGTTATGGGAAAGGAGGACAAAATGGATTCATAAATAATATAATCATTGTATCCAAAAAAGGTTGTCAGGTAAACTGACACAAATAGCAGACAGTGAGCTCGAAGTTCAGGAAAAACTCCTGAGTAAAAGATTTATTTCTTCCCTCTCTAGACTGTGAATAAAAAATAATCCTGTAAACTTCAGGAGATTATACCAACATGAGAGAAAAAAAAAGAAAAACAAAAAAAAAAAACCCCGAATCCAGCCTTCAGAGGGCTATGAGGATGATGAAGGGACTGGAACATCTGTCTGATGGGGAAAGGCTGAGAGAGGTGGGGCTGTTGAGCCTGGAGAGGAGCAGACTGAGAGGAGATCTTATGAATATTTATACCTATCTGAAGGGTGAATGTCAAGATGAAGGTGCCAGGCTCTTCCCAGTGTTGTCCTACAACAGGATGAAGAGCAATGGATACAAACTGGAGCACAGGAAGATCCACCTCAATGTGAAGAAAAACCTCTTTGCTGTAAGGGTGACAGAGTGCTGGAGCAGGCTGCCCAGAGAGGCTGTGAAGTCTCCCTCTCTGGAAACTTCCAAAACCTGCCTGAATGTGTTCCTGTGTGACCTGCCCTGGGTGATCCTGCTTTGGTAGGGGAGTTGACTCGATGAGCTCTGGAGGTCCCTTCCAACCACTACCATTCTTTGATTCTATGATGCTGTGATTCTATGAATAAAATGTACACTTCATTAGCTCAAACAAGAGATTCCAGATGGATCAGGAATAAAAGCAGTTTGGAACAAACCTCCCCCGGATCACAGGCACATTTCTGCCACTGTGTCTGAAACATGCCCTGATCCCTTTGGAAACCCTTGCAGCACACTGCTACTGTTCCCAGATATAAGGGCAGCATCCAGCATTTGGCTAGACCATCAGAACTGGAGCCAGAACAGCTTCCTGCTGAGCAGACCTGAATAAAATTATCCAGAGGGCTTTGGTAAAAATTAGTGGGCTTCAGTAAAATTACTCAACAGATCTTAGTAAAAATTAATTGCATAGCCTAGCCTAAAGCACAAAGGAAAGCAGCACCAAATGAACAGCAGCTGAGTTTGGCTCACTCTGCAAAGAGCTAATTTGATTCTGGTCAAAGAAAAAAAAATAAAGAGGGGGGTGGGCAGGGGGAGGGGAGGAATTTATTTTGTTACTGATTCCAACAGGAAATGAAAGTAGATTTTTTTTTTTTTTTTCCTTTAAGTCTGTTTCTTGAGTCATACCCCTCTGAAATTGCCTGCTTTGTATTTCTGGGAAAATACACCCAGTGCCAAAGCATCTTCTGGTTTACACCATGCAAAGTGGGAAGCAGCCTGTGCCACGGGTTCTGTGACTTGGCATAGAGAAGCAGATGAGGTCGGTGCGATCCCTGTGGAAACCTCAGCTACAGCGAAGGTTCCTTGTGTTTGGTAGCACTTTGATCAAAAGGTGCAGTATGAGTCAACATCCCTAGGATAATGGTTAATTTGAGAAGGAGCAGGGAGACAAATGGCAAACTGAAGGAATTAAATTCAGCGAGGCTACGTAAGGCTTTAGTGGGATTATGGAAAACACAAAACTATTCAGGCAGCAGGCTGGGTTGCCTAGAAATGCAGTAATTGCTTAATGTAGTTTAAAAAACAAAACAAAAAAAAACCCAAAAACCAAACAAACAAAACTCAAAATTCTCAAACCACTAATACATTTCTGCTCCCAGGGCCTTTCTTGTTAGCAGCTTGGTTATCTCTTTATTTTCTACCTTTAACGAAGCATAGGTGAGCTCTACACAGCCTAACCAACTTACAGCCTCATGGAAAATAGGCTTGGTTGGTGCAGGAGATACTCACATTTCCATGGAAAGGGACTCATTTTTCAGAGAATTATAGCCTTTGGAGAGAGAAAAGACCTATTAGGTCATAAAATCTGTTCCTCTGCCAGCAGAGGATTTGTTGCATCTATGTATATTCATTAGTGCTTTGTCCAAGCTGTTTTTCAAGAGAAGTAAGGAGACTTCCAGTGCCCAAGCAGGGAAGCACAAGCACAACAGAGTAGATCTCACCAGAAGTTTGCCCCTTATCCTCTGTCTGCCTTTACAGGTATTAATGGCACATTCTTCACTTTCAGACATGCCTCTGTGCTGGCCACACATTTATTACAGCTGCAGCTTAACAAATGAACCATTTCTCCTCTTTCAGCCAGCTTTTGTGCCTTGTATTTAGGATATTAAAATGGAGGAAATGAAAATGATTCCTTCCTGAACTTTCTTCTGTCTCTGAATGTGGTGACCAGGATGTAAAGGTGGGCAGGTGACAGTTGTGAAGAAAAAGCCATGTACTAGATCTCAACATGATGTAACATTTCACCTGTCTGTGTCTTACCTGAATTTCAGACAAGTCTGCATTATGGAAATTTATCTCCCCTTTTAAAAAGGCTTCAACCTGTGCTGTAAATCAGCTGAGAACCTGCACATTGTTAAAGCCAAGCCAAGTAAGGGCTCGAGGTCAAGCATGTATTAAACTGGTTTTAAATGTCTTTAATGAGCTTGCTAGCTGAAGAAAAATAGCAAGATGAGTACAATCTCTTGTTCCTCCTAAGTGTTCTTCATTTATTCATTCACAAATGCTTTTCAGTACAAAACCCTGCTAATTTCACCTAAATCTTAATTTCTTGGGTGAAATCCAGCCCAGCTGTCCAAATATAGGACTTGATAACAAGGATCATACAGGATCACAGGCTCATAGGATCTTAGGGGCTGGGAGACCTCCATAGATCATTGAGTCCAATCCACCCTGCCAGAGCAGGACCATAATCTAGCACAGGTCACAGAGGAATGCATCCAAACAGGCCTTGAAAGTCTACAGAGAAGGAGACTCCACAACCTCTCTGGGGAGTCTGTTCCAGTGCTTTGGGACCCTTACACTAAAGTTCTTCCTCACCTTGAGGTAGAACTTCCTGTGCTGTAGTTTCCATCCGTTGCTCCTTGTCCTATTGCAGGGCACAACTGAGAAGAGTCTGTCCCCTCCCTCTTGATATTTATAAACATTGATGAGATCCCCTCTAAGCCTTCTCTTCACCAAACCAAACAGCCCCAGGTCACAGTGTCACAGTATCACAGTATCACCAAGGTTGGAAGAGACCTCAAAGATCATCAAGTCCAACTCATTACCACAGACCTCAAGACCAGACCATGGCACCAAGTGCCACGTCCAAACCTGCCTTGAGCACCTCCAGGGACGGTGACTCCAACACCTCCCTGGGCAGCCCATTCCAGTAGGGAATGACTCTCTCAGTGAAGAACTTTCTTCTCACCTTGAGCCCAAACTTCCCCTGGTGCAGCTTGAGACTGTGACCTCTTGTTCTGGTGCTGGTTGCCTGAGAGAAGAAAGTAACCTCCTGCTGGCCACAACCACCCTTCAGGTAGTTGTAATAAGGTCTCCCCTGAGCCTCCTCTTCACCAGGCTAAACAATCCCAGCTCCCTCAGCCACTCCTCACAGGGCAGTGCTCCAGCCCCTTCAGCATCTTCACAGCCCTCTTGGACTCTTTCCAGTAGATCCCTGTCCTTGAACTGGGGAGCCCAAAACTGAGTGCAATATTCCAAGTGAGGTCTCACCAGGGCGGAGCAGAGGAGGAGGAGAAGGATGTGATCATAAACCATATCATACAAAATCACATAAAGTTTCACATAGTAGATACAATTTTAATTCTTTTTGGACAGTGAACTCAGCATCATTTTGACTTTTTTTGTGAGGCTTGTCACCATTAAAAATAAAGCCATGTGATTTCACAATCAGCACAGGCCTTACTCTTCCGGAAGCTGAACTCAGCATCACTTTGACATTTTTGTAACTCTAAGTAAGGCTTTGTACAAACTCCCAGAGGTGCTTTGGAAGTTACTTCATTATTGTTCCTGCAGTTCTGTAGCTGGTAGAATATGGTCTGGCTGCTCTAGTGATAACCAAAATCCCTGCATCCACTCTGCCCACTCAGATCATCTTAGCACTTCTACAGGGGGAAAAAAAGAGATAGAAAAGTGCTAAAGTAATTTCCTTGGCTCCTTGTTCACAGCACTAATTGCTTAGTTTCACAAAGCCAATTTGTCTTCTGGTTCCACCACTTTGTGTTGACCACTCTTGGTGTTTTAGCACCTCTCTGAAGCAAGCATGCACAAGGAAAATCCTCTAAAATGTTTTTTTTTTTTTTCTTGGTAAAAGGAGACTGAAACTTAACACAATCCTTTGCCACTCAGCTTTGCCATGTGGCTTTACAACAAAAACCATCATCCTGACTTCACTGAGTATCACAGGAACATCTGCATCAGTTGAAGGGTTCTTTCAGTGAGGCTCCTCTGTGGTCATCTAGAATGACAAGGAGGAAAGAGACCTCCTGAGTACCTGCCCACATATAGGAGCATCCCAAACCCGCCAGAAAACTATTGGGAAGGTTGCAAGCTTTACAAAGCAGCAAAGCTTCTAAACAACATCAGACTGATCTGAAAGGAGGCTGCAACAAGGTGGATGTTGGTTTCTTCCCCCAAGTGATAGGAGAAGAAGAAATGGCCTCAGGTAGGAGAAGGGCAACAAAGCTGGTGAAGGGTTTGGAGAATAGGTCTGGGGAGAGAACTGGGGTGGTTTAGTGTGGAGAAGAGGAGGTTGATGGAAGACCTCATTGCTCTCAGAAGTTCACTGAAAGGAGGTTGGAGGTGGTGGTTGTTCTCCTCTCACAAGTGATTAGCAACAGAATGAAAGGAAATGGCACCAAAGGAGATTTAGGTTGGATTTAGGTTGGAAAAATGTCTTCACTGTGAGGTATTAGAACAGGCTGCCCAGGGAGATGGTGGGGTCACCATCCCTGGAGGACTTCAAAACCCATGTGTTCATGGCACTTTAGGACATGATGTGATGGTTTGGGAGTTTCTTGCCCCCCCACACTTGTAAAATGACCCAGACTAGAGCTCAGCCAGGCTGGAAGTTAAGAGATGAAGCTCTATTTACAGCTCAGCACAATATACAAGCAAATATATACANGGTTAATGGTTGGACTTGGTGATCTTAGAGGTCTTCTCCAACCATGATTCTACAACCTATCCAAAATTGCCCAACCTGGAGCTCCTTCAGTATAAGGAATAAATATTATGGGTTTAAACTGGCAGAGGGGAGATTGAAAGTGGATGTTAGGAGGAAGTTGTTTGCAGTGAGGGTGGTGAGACACTGGCACAGGTTGCCCAGGGAGGTTGTGGTTGCTCCCTCCCTGGAGGTGTTCAAGGCCAGGTTGGAGGAGGCGTTGAGTGACCTGTGCTAGTGGGAGGTGTCCCTGCCTATGGCAGGGGGTTGGAACTGGATGGGCTTTGAGGTCCCTTCCAACCTAAACCATTCTGTGGTTCCATAAAGCAGAGAAGGAGGTCTGACAAGGTATTTTCAATGAGTTCATATGAAATACATATTCCTGGTTACTGAAAAATCAGATCTGCTGAACCTTTGGCTTCCTGTGTGTCTGTAGTGCCTCTGCTTTCCAGGGACAGGTTTCCAGCCAAGATAGTGGAGACAACTTCAGCAGGCCAATTGTCATAGAATCACAGAATCACAGAATAGTTTTTGTTAGAAAAGACCTCTAAGATCATCCAACCATCAACCTAACACCACCATGGCCATTAAACCATGTCCCAAAGTGCCATGTCCACCCAGTTTTTGACCACCTGCAGTGATGGTGATCCAACCATCTCCCTGGGCAGCCTGTTCCATTGCCTGACCATTCTTACAGGAAAGAAACTTATCCTAAAATCCAACCTAAACTTCATCTGGCACAAATTCAAGCCATCAGATCTTCACAATAGGGGGTGGATAGACAATCTAAGGTCTGCCTGTCACATTGTTTTTATAGGTACTGCCAACAGCACAGTGGAGTTTATGAAACAGATGATTCATCCTATGTATAGCTTTTCATGCATCTGAAATGCAAATACATATGTATGACAAACATGGTGGGAACAGAATGCACCCACATAAGGAGAGGCAGAAATTCTTCTTGAAGGGGGGGCCCACAAAGCTGAAGTGACACTGGCACACTGCAGTGATGATGAGGAGCTCTCCTAATGAGCAAAGCAGCCATTTAAAACGTGTCCTCCATCAGATTTTCAACCATATTATTTTCTATGCATCTAGGACTTAGATTGGGGAGTACAAGGGCTTGTCTGGAAGTAATGTGTGGGGTTTGGGGGCATGTCTTACAGTGAGAAACATGTTAAATGGTCTCATTAATCTGGTTTTTTGTTCAGTGGTGGTCACTGTGGCTAGGAGATTGGAAGAAGTGATTGTGCCACTCTACTCTGCTCTGGTGAGACCTCATCTGGAGTAGTGTCCAGCTCTAGGGCTCTCAACATGAGAAAGACATGGACCTGATGGAGTGAGACCAGAGAATAGCCACAAAAGTGATCAGAGATCTGCAGCACCTCTGCTACAAATGCAGGCTGAGAGAGTTGGGATTGTTCAGCCTGGAGAAAAGACTTGAGGGGATCTTACAGCAGCCTTCCCATATGTGGTGGTTTGGGAGTTACCCACACCCCCCCACTATGAAAAATCCCCCAGACTAGACTCAACCAGCTGGAAGTGAAGGACTGAAGCTCTATTTACAGCTCAGCACAATGTACAAGCAGAGATATACACTATAGACAGGAATAGTTACGGACATAGACAAGTTAAAGGTAATACAGACACACAACTCCCCTCCCAGAAATCAGAGTCCCCAGGAGGGGCTCCCAACCACCCTTCCACCTTCTTTCCACCCCTCTGCCTTACCCCAGAGTCTGCCTTACATGCAAGGTGAGTTTGCAGGACGGGCAAGGGGCATTAGAAGCAGAGTGATGAGTTGGGTTACACAGCAGAAGCCCAGCAGACACAGCAGCTCCCAGAGAGAGACTCTCTGTGTAATCTATATTTGTGTCCTTGTTTTTATCCATCTCAGCAAGCCTATGAGTGAAGCAGACATCAGCAGTGTTTGCTTTTCACAGCCTATAATCTAATTTTTTTCATTAAAATATTCCAATTAGCCTCAAACCAGCACACCATACCTGAAGGGGGTTACAGGAAAGCTGGGAAGGGACTTTTGACAAGGGCCTGTAGCACTAGGACAAGAGGCAATGGTTTAAAACAAGAGAAAAGTGCATTTAGATTGGACATTATGAAGAAGGTCTTGACCATGAAGGTGGTGGAACACTGGAACAGGTTGCCTGGGGTTGTGGTGGAGGTTCCATCCCTGGAGACATTCAAGGTGAGGCTCGATGGAGCAACCTGATCTAGCTGTGGAAGTCCTTGCTCACTGCAGAGGGGTTGGACAAGATGACCTTTAAAGATCCCTTCCAATGCAGTACATTCTGTGATTCTGTTCTGTGATTCATGTGGGATTTACAATTGAATTGTAAAGGCAGGAGGACAAGAGGAAGACAAGTGACAAAGCCAAGGCTCTCTCTGCCGGCAGGGAAGAAGAGCTGTAATGAGCAAAACTCCCAACTTGATCTAATTTAGAGCCAAGCAGAGCTTCAGGAATGTGTGGGAATTAATCTTTTTGTTTATCCAGAATGAAGGAAGAGAACTGAGGGCAAGTGGAATAGCACTGAAATGGCCAGATGTATATTCCCTCCTGAAATACACTGCAGCTAGCAGCCTGACAGCCAAAGTTCAGAAGTGCAAGAGCAGATTGTTAAGGAACTGCACAGCCTTTCTTTTGTTCTTTTCCTTCCCTTTTCTTTTTTCTTTTTTTTTCTATTGGGATGGGAAAGAGAGCCTGGATTTGACCAATAATGTGATCATTGTTGAAAATCTACAGCCCTCCAAGAAATGAATGGGGATTACAGTCCTAAGAAATAGCAAAGCAAAAAGAAAAAAAATAAAGGAGGGGACAGAGGGGGAAAAGAAGCAATGAGTTTTCCTGACTTTGACCCCAGCTAAGCAAATTGTCCTCCCAGAGAGCCAAGGATTTGCATTGTTAGGCCTTTCATTTTGAAGAGTTGTGGTCAGCACACCAACCATGGTGGTGGTTTCTGCTCATCTGGGTCCCTACAGCTTCCAAACAACCATATCAAATCTCCACCTGCCTGCTCAGGCAATTCAGTTTGAGCCTAAATGAAATGAAGCCCATGAATGACCCATGGAAATCATCCCATGTTGGGAATCTCATCATGTTGCTGCTGTTCTTTGATAGAAGCCAAGTCACGCAGTCGGACTTAGCTTTCACGTGGGTTTACTCCTATGGCTTTTTGCACTCACAGGTATTTTTACATCTTCTCCACAAGCTTCTTTCTTCCTGCTTTCTGGCATTGTGTCAGGGCAGTAGCCAGATTCCCTATTACTTGCCAATTAATCCCCTCTTGATACATTTGAGTCATTTCTATTTAACAGTACAGAAATACATCAGGGCAAAAAGTAGTATAAATAGGACATGGGTTAGTCAAGTATAAAGCCTTCATTGTCCCCTGCTGGAGGAGTTTTTATCATTTCAAATGAAAATAACCAATGGCCTGCTAGAGTAGCCTTTTTCCATTGTAGCTGAGAAGCCTTTTTGATTATTTTTTTCCCAGTGGAGCAACATGCCCTGTTTTGTTTTAGAAACACAGATGAGGCACAGAGAGGAGAGGCAGGGTTATGGTTCTGTGCAGTTCTAACAAACAGAAATGCCTGTGGAGCACTTGAAAAGGCAGTTGTACCTGTGGGGGTCTCTGCCCAGACAAGAGCACATTTGCTTCTCTCAGCCAAAGCTCAGGACAGTTTCCTGCTCCCTCCAAGGCAGGGCCATATGTGGAGAGGCAGTGATGGGGCAGAGAGTCTGGAGCCGTTTTAATTTGATGCCCACAGCTGATTGTGGAGTCTGACTGTGCTCAAGCACACACTGAAATCCAGTTGACTGAAGTCAGGCTGCTCCTGTGCAGTAAGCTGAGTGCTCAAGCATGGCTGCAGATTTGATTTTGGCTTCCTTGGGGCACAGTCCCACACCATGGCTGAGCCAGCAAATGTTCCACAGCATGTGAAAGTTGGAAGTCTTGCCTCCTTTTTTCTTCCTTCCCTTCTTACTCCTGCTACCTCACTACACATTTACCCTCTCCCTTCCATTCCATCAGTTCTATGATTCCATAATTTCAGTACTTGGGTGACCTCGAGGTAAACTCAGTACCAGAGAAAAGAAAAAAATCCATATTCATTTTTTTGCCAGGTTGTTTTCTGCCATTTGAGTCAGCTGAGGCGCTGTGTCCAACAAGCCAGTGTAAGTGGGTGTCCAGGAGGAAGAGGGAAGGAGATGTTGGAGGAAGGTTTGGAGGTTCATCCTCAATGAAGGGCTACAAAGATGCTGAGGGGACAGGAACATCTCTCTTCTCAAGAAGGGCTAAGGGACTTGTTGATTTTCAACCTAGAGAAGACTGAGGGGGGATCTTACCTATGCTTATCAGTACTCCAAGGGTGAGTGTCAGGAGGATGAGGCAGGTGTTTTTCTGTGGTGCCCAGTGACAGGACAAGAGATAGGGGGCGCAAACTTGAACAGAGGAAGATCCATCTAAACATGAGGAGGAACTTGTTTACTTTGAGGGCTGCAGAGCAGTGGAATGGGCTGTGCAGGGAGGTAGAGTGTCCATCTCTGGAGTCACTCAAAGCCTGCCTGAGTGCCCTGCTGTGCAGCCTGCTCTAGCTGACCCTGTTGTGCCAGGGAGCTTGGACTAGATGATCCCCAGAGCTCCCTTCCAGCCCCTATCATTCTGTGATTCCCTGATTGCAGCTGCTCTTAATTCACATCAAGCTGCATCAGCCACTGCTTAAAAGCAAAGTGACTTCTGAAATGGCCCCATAGTGCCACCTCTTTAAACACACTTGTGATCAGAAAAGCTTTGGCTGAATGCTCTTGCTAAGGCCAGTTTCAGTTATCAAATCCTACAGAGGCATTTTCCTGCATATTATGCTGATGCCTAGGTGCTTCACTCAGAAGTCAAAAGGAATTGAAGCTCTGTAAGACAGCAAAACTATGTAGCTAATTAGAAGACATAAACTGTTCAGACAGCAATGTCCGTGTGCTTAAAAATAAGAAGGATTTCACTTCTAACCAACCTTATAACACATCCTTGTATGTATCCTACCCTTGTTCATCTGATTTTATTTAGTTCTAAAAGGGGCTTTGCATACTGATTCAGATTAATCAGGTCTGACTGCATGTAATTAAAAAAATAGTAAGACAAAGGCAGAGCCTAAATCAATGCTTAAAGAACATCTTCCTCCAACTACAAAAGATTAGACCTCATGCATCAGTTGCACTGAAAGGAAAAAAAACAGTTGTTATTGAAGAGCATGCTAACATTTTTAGCATTCAAAAATGGAGCACGTTTGCCTAACAAAATTAAATGATCCAGACAATAAAGCACATTTGCAGAGATCAAGAATGATAAAGCCAACAGTGGAGTAAAATGCAATCCAAAATGAATAAATAAGAGCATAAAGAAACACATAAGTACATAAATAAATAAATATTAAAGCCCATTCCTGCAGTGAGCTTCTGGCAAAAGGACCTCTGTGCAATAGAGGTCATCTAACATTTCAGTGCTTGCAGTGACTCTGAACCAGGGAACTAAATCCAAGCCTAAAGTGAAAAAAAAAAATATATATATAATAGTAATTTCTCTGCAACTCATAAACAATGCAACCTGTACCTTCAGTTGGATAAACATTAAGAAAATTACCTTAATTACCTCACCTCTTAAAAAAAAAGCCCAAAATCCATTTTATTTCAGAAGCTTTTTTCACCCAGCTGAATCNNNATCTAAAAAAAAAATATATATATAATAGTAATTTCTCTGCAACTCATAAACAATGCAACCTGTACCTTCAGTTGGATAAACATTAAGAAAATTACCTTAATTACCTCACCTCTTAAAAAAAAAGCCCAAAATCCATTTTATTTCAGAAGCTTTTTTCACCCAGCTGAATCATAGCAAAAAAAACCAACCCCAAACCAGAATTTCCAAGGTTTCTCTGTCATTTCTTTTTATTTACAATTTATTTTTACAAAAGAGAACATTAAAAAAAAAATTCACAAATTTCCAATTAGAAATAGCTGTAAAACAAAGAACTTTGTTACAAGGACAGTGACATGATCCTTAGCAGACACACAACTGCCCCCTTCCCAACTAAGGGCATATCCTCAGTTATTGAATATGAAAGGAGCAAAGAAAAGCTAAAAGTCAAACCTGCACCCAGCAAAACAAATTCCCTTTGTGTTATTTGATGCCTTTCCAAGAAGCCTTCAGCCCACCCTTAATGTGTTGTTTCCTGACTCCCAGCATCTCCATCACACATAGCAGGGCAGGAAACACAGCACCTGCCAGCAGCAGTTAAAAACCACAGTGAGGTTAGGATCGTGGTGGCAAGGGACATCCTCTTTCAGGGTCCAAATATAGAGTCTTTTAGGGTCCAATACTGTGGTTGTTATTGGAGAACCTCAGGGGGTGATGAACCTCAACATTCTTGCTTGCAGCAGCAAATGGAGGATCTCACTGGTGAAGGGTAGAGAACAACCCTGGAGAAGGGTAGGAGTTACCACACCTGGGATGGATGCTACACTTCAACTCAGGAAGCCAATAGCCCCAGAAATAAATGAAGGGAAGACTGACATTTACTAAATCATCCTTGGAGATGGACCACAGTGTAGGTTTTTTTTTTTCTCTATGATAGGTACTTATTGATAATGCAACTCAAAAGTTGTGATGGAGCAGAGCAGAGTCATAAAGGTTGAAAAAACCCTTTAAGATCACCAAGGGCAGCTGTTGGCCCAGCACTGCCAGGTCACCACTAAACCCCCAAAAATGTATTTACAACCAGAATTCTGTACATTGAGCTCTTTCTGTTGTTCAGAGAACATCCAGTCCCCAGTTTTATTTCCATCTTTGGAGCCATCATTAGCTGGTGAAGGCTGTTTTGTCCATTCCAGTTTCTGCTAAGGAGAGGCTGCTGCAAGCATTTGAGTGAGAAGGGATTTCAGAAGCCTACACAGTTACAGCTGCAAATATATTAAATATAGAGCTTAAATTTATCTCAGGATACATAAGACATCCTCTGGGAAAGCTGTGCAATGCAACCATGCTTTCTATTTTTGGCTATAATTAAACTATCCTGTGAAGAGTTATTAGACTAAATGACACTGTAAACCCCAAAAGCAAAATAGCTACCATCCCAGTATGACAGTTTCAGTCCTGTCTTGTAGCTCATTCTTTTCAGCTCCACTGCAAATGAAAATCAGAGTCAGTGGAAACTAAAAGGCCACAAGACCAATAGCAGCTGGGCATGTATCAGGAATAGTGTGGCCAGCAGGAGTAGGGCAGTGATTGTGCCCCTGTACTTGGCACTGTTGAGGCTGCACCTTGAATATTCGGTTCAGTTTTCAGCCTCTCACTACAGGATGGATGTTGAGATGCTGGAGCATGTCCAGAGAAAGGCAACAAAGCTGGTGAGGGGTCTAAAGAACAGGTCTGATCAGGAGCAGCTGAGGGAACTGGGGTTGTTTAGTCTGGAGAAGAGGAGGCTGAAGGCAGATCTCATTGCTCTCTACTACTCCCTGAAAGAAGGTTGGAGCAAGGTGGGAGTCAGTCTCTTCTTCCTAATATCTGGTGAGAGAACAAGAGGAAACAGCCTCAAGTTACACCAGGGGAGGATTAGGTTGGATACTGGGAACAATTTTGCTGCAAGAGCAGTCAGGCATTGGAACAGGCTGCCCAGGGAGCTGGTGGAGTTACCATTCCTAGAAGTGTTCAAGAAACCTGTGGACGTGGCACTTTGGGACATGGTTTAGTGGCCATGGTGGTGTTAGGTTGATGGTTGGACACAATGATCTTGGAGGCTTTTTCCACCTGAAACAGTTCTGTGATTCTATAATTCTATGAACAAATGTAAGCTGTTCTATGCACAGGCTAAGGTGTTTAGCTAGGTGAGAAATTAAATACTGCTTATGTTTTCTACTTCAAATTGTAAATCCTGCCTGCTGCAGGAATTTGTGAAGTAAAACTGCTCAGCACTTGCTCCTCTCTTCTGCTTGTCTTCTAAATCAAGTGGTCAAACCAGAATCTGTGAAGTAATAGGGCATACACTAGGAAATTCCCTTTGTCACTTGCATGAACACAGAGCAAGGAAGTACAAAATACAAAAAAAACCCAAACAAATTAAAAAAAAAAACCAAATATGACTCTGACAATAGCCACCCAGAAGAGAAACTGCTCATGGATTATATATCTTCTGTTAAAGAATTCCTCACATTCTTTTCCAAACCACTGCAGTTGCTTCTCATGGTGGTGTGAAAACCAAGCAACCTGAAGCATATTTATACAGATTAAGTGGCTCCTAATACTCCAAAGAGCACTTAATCTGCATGAATGTGCCTCGTGTTGCTGTGTGCCTCTAAAGCCTGAGCAGGGAGCAGAAGTGATTCTGGAAGTCTGCAACGTTTGTGTTTTTGCATTTGTGTTTTGGTAAGTCAAAGAAAGGTGGAAATGGAAGGATCAGAGAATCACA